>RJWH01011514.1:0-11897 GCA_004363575.1 Solenodon paradoxus | reverse complement strand
TCTTTCTCTCTGTCTCCCTCCCACCACCACCACCACAGTTCTGGTTATTAGCCACATCTGGGAAGCAGAGGATATTCTTCTAGAACTTGGGATCTGTTCAGAAATGGAATATTTGGCCTGCGTACAGGCCAGCCCCATGGGTGAAGCAGTGGGAAGAAGAATCCCAGCCCCCGTCTCTGAGAGACTGTCCTAATATTAGCACTTTCAGCTTGGTGACAGCTGGCCAACAGCAGCAGCACTCCTGCAGGTGTGTTTCAGACCTCTCACTCCATGCCAGGCACTGTTGGAGGCCTCACCTGCATCAGCACATTTGGTCCCATGCTGTACAGGGTACATATTCTTGGCTTTGGGGGTGAAAGCTCTATCACAACTTGAGTAAATTGGCTCCAAGTGATTGACCTATGAAGTAGCAGAAGTGGGATTTGAATCACAGAGCTCATCGATTCCATTCCTGCAGTTCTTACCTGGGTTAAGTGTGACTCGCTGGGGAAAGGTGATGGGAATGCTGGTTCCCAAGCTCTGCCCATGGAGATGAGGCAGGTCTGAAGGGTCCCGGAGCCAGTGTGACAACATCTCTCGTAGCACTGGCTCCGGGACACGCCCTGGGTGCCGCACGATGCCACATCCCCTGACACTCCAGCACCTGCAGGCCCCTGAGGACCCTGGGATGAAGATGGAAACAAGGTGTGTGCTTCCGGAGAGAGGGGCGCTCATTCTCTGGCTTCCTGTCATCCTAATGCTGACGATCACGTTCTACTCTGGAGAGAGACTGACCCCGAGGAACTGGTAAGAGGTACTGATTCCAGTCCGAACTCTCCATGTGGCCTCTCTGGCTCCATTTCTTCAGTGCAAGGAGGAGGTCACCACAGGAGATATCCTCCAGTCTTGTTACCGCTCCTCATCGTTTCATCGCTGTGCCTTTTTAGGATCACCAGGAGCCACTTCCACATGTTTGCACCTGGATAGCCAGGATGTCGCTGGCTGTAAGAAGAACCACTGTTAACGGCTTCTAGGCACTTAGTGCTTGCTTGGTACCTGGCTTTCTGCCAAGGGATTTCCATTGTCCTAACTGCAATGGACTCGTTTGAAGGTTCTTTACTTCAGGGGTCCATGGGTCCTTTTGATGGTCTGATGAAGACTATGGATCCCTTCTCAGAATAATGATTCTAAGTCCATAAAATAAAATACATGAGCTTATACAAGAAATCTATCATGGTGAAACCAGTGATGGACTATTTTAAAAATTCACCATTGGGACATGGTCATAAAGGCATTAACGAGCAAGATCTGATAACCACAAGCAATTCTTTTGAGCTATCTGCTGCAACTGCAGTTCGATGGGATCACATCCACGACTCTCGTGCTGACACAGTTCCAGGTCAGTGTCATCCTCATGGTGCTCTACTACTTCACCACAGACATTAGCCCCATTTTTAAGACAGGGTAAGGTGAAATCATACATCCAATGAGCAGCAATGTTGCAGATCAAACCCAGATTTGTACAATTCCAAAGTCAATCCTATCCCAATAATCTATCTCATTTTTTCACAATGCAGTGCTGGTATCTCTTCTTTGGGGGCAGATCACTAGGAATGGCAAGGTGCACTAAAATTATCCCAAAGAGATGCAATTAAGTCCAGGAATATTCCTCTGGACTTGATAGTTTCCACTTCTACCAGCTGCCACTGTCCTGGAAGCATCAAATTGATCTGATGATGCCTCAGTTGATGTTTCTGTCCCTCATGCTCTGCAAACCTGCCTCCATATTCTACAGGTCGCCAATATAACTGACTTGATCTTTGAAATGCTTTCATGTCAGTGTGGTGGGACAAAAACAAGGTCAGAGGAGGGCTTGGGACAAGCAGACAGGAGGCGAGGAATTTTGACTCGGTGTCCCTTAGGTTTGTATGACCTTGGGAAAGCCACTCCCATCCCTCAGAGGAGTATTGCCTTCTAGATAAGATGGGGCCTCTGGATCCAGAGATCCATATCCAAATCCAGGTGGGCAGAGTGGCAGCTACAAAAGGGCTTTTATGAGAATGAAATAAGACAATTGACATGAAGTCCTAAGCCGAGTTCACAAACGGTCTTGTTTTAATATTTGAAAACCTCATTTGGAAATTATCACAGATCACAGGTCATTCAGAAGGGATCAGAAGAAACATGACGTTTCTTTGCTTTAGGTAAAACCTATCTGAACTTGGTGTGGTGCCTTCTCTTTTCATTCTTTGGCTGTTTTACTGCAGACTCTTAGATATAGTGCTGATGCATTGTCAAAGTGGAAAAGAAAATACAAACTAGAAGTCTTTAGGGGATAAAATCATAATGAACAAGACCTACAGTAGGAAAACAGGTTGTGATCTCCTGGCTTTATATGGTTTATTAGTTACCTATTGCTGCATAAATATTTAATTATACTAAAGCTTAGCAGTTTTAAGCAACATATATTTGTTATTCGGGGTCAGGAATCCACGTACAGCTTAGCTGGGGCCTAGCTGCAGGATCTCTTACCAGTCAGTAATCAAACTGTCAGTCAGGGTTGGAGTCTCATCTGAAGGCTCGAGTGGGGAATGATTTGCTGGCAAGTCCACATATCTGGTTGCTGGCAGAAGTCAGCTCCTGAAGTATTGTTGGCCTGAGGGTCTTGGTTCCTACCTGCTCTTGGCCAGAGTCCATCCTTAGTTCCTTGCCATGCAGACCTCTCAGATGTGGCAACTTGCTTCATCAAAGGCAGCAAGAGAGAGTGTTTAAAAAAAAGGCACAATGTATTTAACGTCAGAAGGGACAACCTTTCATCATTTCTCTATCATATTGGCTATAAGCAAGTTGTTCCAGGGTAAGAAGACACAAGACTGTAAAGACCAGAAGTTGAGGAGCATCTGAGACCATCTTAGAGGCTGCCTATTATAGATGGCAGGTATGGTCCCTCAGGACAAAATCATGAGTTATTATGTCTTTCATGAGCATCTGAGGACAATTAGGTCATCTTTATCACTTTCGGAGAAATAGTCAACTAACTAACCTGGATCAAATCAATGATTTTATGTGCCTCTGTTTCTCCATCTGCTACGATAGAGACAAACATGGTACCCCCTCCTCAGGTTTGTGATGTGAGGCCTTTACTTGAGAATATAAGGTGGAGAAACAGATGATTGCCCAACAAAGATAAGAGGTAGACTCATGGCTGTCGAGATAAGAATTATGTTCCTCCCCTTGCATCTGGATGCAGGTCTGAGTTTGGACAATGTGGGTTGAAGTGATGTTAAGCTATTCTCTGACCTGCTCCAACATAATCTTCCCAAATCCCTCTTCCCTCTGCTAGACAGATGCCAAGAGCTAGAACAACCTTGGAAACTGCATGTTAAAGACAGCAGAGCCTTGCTTAACTCAAGTCTCTGAGTAATGTGGTGGAATGACCTCCTTGCCACCATTTTCACCAATAATTGAACTTTATCTGAATGAGAGGTAATCTTAAATTATGCTAAACCCTGAGATGTCAGGATTTATCTGTTAGAGTATTAGAATTTCCCTAATAAATACAATAGATAAAACACCTTGAACAGTGTCTCACACATAAAAAAACACTCATTAAATATTATCTCTGATCATCATGATCATCATCATCATCTTAATTAAACTTACCAAGTACTAAGAACTTAACATACTGGATCTTTAATCCTCCAGGGACCCTAACTAACGGGGTTAGTTACTTCATTTTATAGATAAGGAAACTAAGACAGGAAGTAACTTACTGAAGGTCACAAAGCAAGCACTGGAGTGGTCATTGAACCCAGCTCTGATGATCTGTTTCTGCCATTTCTATCATCCCCCTTAGTCCTCTTGAAGTCAAAGTCCTCTGGATCTAGGTATGGCAGCAAAACCCAGTAGAAGAATGTCTACATTGTCAGCTTGGCATCTCGCTTATTTTCTTGTCAGATTCCAAATCCCAACTGGTGCTGTGCTGTACAGTTCAAAGAAAGCATTTCACATGAAGAAATGTCATGGCTGCTAGAAATAATTTTGTCACATCCTCTTCAATTTTTTCCTCTTTGCAGTTCAGAGGTTTCAGTTAGATTCAAATCCTCTAATACCTCTTTTTAAAAATAGAATAAAAGGGCACCTCATTTTTAAAAATCCCAATATCCAAATAAAGCATTGCATTGTCTTCGTCTTAAAATGTACAAAATGGGGAGATTCTAAAGAAGCAATTTGTGACATGCAAGTGTCTTATTTTTCTGGTCATTGGAAACTGTTTTTAGGTGGTAATTTTGCTTTATGCTTTGCTGTCCTCTTATCAAAGGCTGCTGAACTGAGTGCACAGAAATTTGACAAGGTGTCAGTTGTGTCCCTAGATTCTGGGTTAAGTTAACACCATGTAGATATTAAAAATCTTTATCCAGGGTTCCTATTATTTGCCATTGGAATGTGCCTCATGGGTATCTGATGATTTCTCCAAAACTGAGTCAAGAAAAGTTTGGAGAACCTTTAGAGAAAACTTCTGAATGCTTGGTTCTTCTCAAAGCACCTTATTCACTCAACAAATACAGAGCATGTACCTCGTGCCCAGCATTCATTGTACTGGGCTTTGAGTATGGGATCCTCCCTTTGCCACCTGTCCCTTCCCAACCCTCAAAAAAACAAAAGAAGATGGACAATGAATAAATGGATAAGGAAGTACCAAAGAAAGAGGTGTCAGGGTGGGAGAAAGCCGTGATGTCAGACAGCCTTGGATTTAAATTCCTGTACTTCCTGCTCTGTGATCTTGGGGAAACGACTGAGCTTTTTTCGGAACTGAGGTTTTCTCATTTCTAGAATGAACACAAATATACCTACCTTGCACTGCTGTTTGAGAATCTGAGGTAGGTATGTAAACCATATAAGTATGGTGGATGTTCAACAAATTAAAGCTATTAGTAACAGGAAGCATTTGCTTATTAGTGATTCCTACTCATTGGAAGCCAGGCTAATGGGGTAGCTTGGTTTTGAACCATTTGTAAGGGTTGAATGCAATGAAGAAAGGGATCCCAGGAGAAACTGGTAAGAAAATGGTGGAAGTTAGGAGAAGTCAAAGAAGGATGCAATTTTAGGCAACATCCCACGGAGGGTTGCTCTGGTGTGCACTCCTTGGAATATGCACCTGCCCCCATCAAGTAAGCAGAGCATTATTTCCTGCACATCTGCCACTCATTAAGCCAAACGGATGGAGAGCTCAAGGTCACTGCATGTATGAGGACAGAAGATCTATAGCCCTAGGGAAGACTTCAAAAGAGACTCACGTCATGATAGTTAGGATAAAGGTACACAGGACCTGGAAGAGAGGTGCATGGGAAAAAGGAAAGGGAGCAGCTGAGGGCATCTGAATGAAGTGCACCTGTGTTGGTCATACCTCCCTTTTCTGGCCTCTGGGGAACATGATCTCTGATCCAACTAGCCCCAATAAGTAAGATGAGGATATTTGGAGAATTTACCTGCCTAATGGGATAGTAGAAACAGTGGGGAACAGCTTTGAGGTCAGTCAATCTTAAGATAAAAAAATCTCAACCCACTTTTTTTATAGCCCATGTCACTTTAGGCAACTGATTTAACCTCTCTGACTTAAATGTTCTCATTTATAAAATAGGAACAACAGTACACTTTTTGGTTGCTCTGTTCTAGGCTGAGATATCTTTATGTTCACTGATTTATTTGACAAAAATATACTGAACATCTGCTATATGTCAGGCTCAGGGCTAAGCTTTGGTACATCGAAATGAATCAGACACGGGTCCTGTCTTCCAAGACCTTGGCATCTAGTGGAGGAGGCAGGCAGTATGAATTATAGACTCTGTGTCTTTCCTTCCACATTTTCTCTGTCTTCCTCTATCTAAGTCTTGTTTTTGACAGTCACTTCTCCTTCCTTCCACCCCAATTCCTCCTTCACCTCCTCTCTACATTTCTCTCTAGCATTTTGCTAGCCCCACCCAGACCTAGTTTTTAGATCAACTGATGACAGCCAACTGTTCTGCCCCATCAAATTCCTGTTCCCTGCTGTTTTCCAAGGATGCTTCTCCCTTCTGAAGGTTGCATTCAGTCCAGACCCTTAGGTGTGACAAGGTGACTTGGAGATAACCAAAGACCATCCAGAGCTCCAGTCAGAGTGGAGCGTGGTGGAGGGCAGACACACCAGTACCCCTCTCTGTCCTGAGTGCTGGGGAATGGTGAATGGAGACTCTGGCTAACTTACTGGGGGAAAGGGTGGGGGTCTGGAAAACAGGCACTATCCCTGCTCTGGTGTGCACTGCCCGGGAACCAGGGAATGCTTGCTTTTAATTCAGCTCTAGAATTAGCTGCATGATTGTGGGTGTGGCTGATAGATGATAGAGAAGTTGTGATCTTTCAGGACTGCTCTGGTTCTCTTGGCTACGAACTCTGTTTTCAGTCATTTCTGACTCTCCCCCTTTCTCATTATAGCTCAGTCTTGGAGTGGTACCCACTAAATACTTCTCTAATGGCGACCATCTCATTTTAATTCCAGGATTCTGAGGTATGATTAGTTTGGGCGTGAGGAAGCTCTAGATCCGGGGACCTGGAAACAGACTGTTGACCAGAACCCAGTGATCATTTTCTTGTGATGTCAAGGGCAGCTGCCGCAGATGGAGGAGGAACTCTGATGAGCGTTTAACAGTATTCTGACTCACATATCATAGTTCCATAGCTTGGGAGCCTTGGAATCCACTTGATAAGAAACTCACCAGGGACTGAGATGTGAGTAGCTGGTGGTTTCTTGTTTATCCATCGCTTGTCGACACCTGTGCTTGGCTCTGCCCCCATGTGCTGACCTACTTGTGGAAGGTCTCTGAGCATCTTTCCTTGTCTGCACAATAGCGCTTTTCACCTTTTCTTCCCGCAGGATTTCTGTGAGGAACAGATGAAATGGCAGATGGGGAAACTCTAAGAGGTACCACAGAATCAGAGATGATGGTCTTTGTGTGTGATGATGCATTGACTCCAAGCTCCCACCTCTCTGTACTCAGAGACAAAGGGACTGCAGACAGAATATTCTGGAGAACACTTTGGACCCATACCCGCGTCCTGTATCACCCACTTCGCCTCCTCTTGGCCAACTGCTTTGCTTCTCGCTGTTGCTGTGGCAACCGGCTGAGCCCGTGTACCCAGGGAGCACCTGGCCTAGGGTGCTATAGAGCTCTGCCTCACCTCCTCCCTGTCTTCATGGTGTAGGACCTACGGCAGCAGGATCCCAGAGCGTGCGCACTGCTGGGAGTGTGGGCTACGGGGAAGGGGACTGGTGGTGCATGTCCCACTTCCACGTCGTGGGCAGACAGTCGAAGCCTGTTCTAAGAGCTGCTCAGAAGTCTTCGCAGGCTGGAGCCCAATTCCCCACGGTATTAACAGGTGCAGAAAACCCTGATAATGGAGTGACCTCTTCCCCTATGTCACTCTTCCTAGTGCATCCTTGTCCTTAGATCCTGTCCCTCCTATAACTACCTTCATGGAGTACCTTGCCCAAATCCAGGCTGACGCCCTTCCTTACTGGCACCAGCCTGGACTCCAGGAGAAGTGCCAAGTTTGGGACAGTCATCCAGCAAGGCAACTCTGTACGTAGTGACAGAATGGCCGTGGTTAAGAGGCGGCATCACCGGCCACTGGCCACTTGGGCAGAGTCACCTGGGTTCAAAGCCCAGCTGTGGGACCTGGGCCAGCTAGGACCCTGCAGCAGCACCTGACACGTAGAGTGTCCCTTCAACCAGATCTTGTCCCTCGTCCCTCAGTTCCCTGCAGTTCGTGCCAAACAGACCACAGTCCTTTAGACAAGATGACAAGCTCCTCCACGGTCTGGCCTCCTGTCGACTCCCCGCCTCCCTGTCTTGCTTTTGGCCACTTTGGTCATGGGCTCCGCTCACCATGGGTCTCCTTGCTCTTCCTCTGCGCTCTAAGCACGTGCTTACCTTGAGTTCATGGTCCTTAAACGGGAAATTTCATCTTACATGTGCTTGTCCCACTTGAGGTCAGGCTGCTGCTTGCCGGCAGGGAAAGGACAGCGATGCTGCTAACACCCCACATGACGTCCGGCAGACCCTCTATGACAGAATTTTTTCTTCTCAAATATCAGTAGTGCTGAGGGTGGGGAGCCCTGTGGGGTCCCTCGTCCCCATGCTCCTCCTCCCCTCCTCACTTACTCCCTCACCTGCCCCCGAGTCTCTGCACACATTTCACCTTTTCAGTGGGCCCTGGCACTTTGTGGGCGCTGCGATGTCCCCTTCCTGACCAGGCCCTGACCTCCCTCCTGATGTCTTAAAAATTTTTTTACTGAAATAACATTGGTTAACGATATTGCACAGGCGTGACCTGGTGGAGCAGCAGTTTGCTGCATCCCAAGGACCTGGTTCGCATCCTGGGGCCAAAGGGAACAACCAAGATGAACAATTTAAAAAATAAACAAATATGGAGCTTCTTCCTCCTCTCCCTCTCTTCTTGCGTGCCTCTGTTCACCTCCATTGCATCTGCGCTTTTCCTTAAAAAAAAAAAAGAAATTAAAAAAAAGATACTGCATCGTTTCAGGAGCACAACATTGTATTTTGACATCTGTGTATATACAGGCTGATCGCCACTAAAAATCTAGTTCCCCCCCCCCCACCAGAGTGTAATTGATCCCATTACCTGATTTACCCCCTTTCCACTCTGGTGACACCGTTTTGTTCTTATAACCTAAGAATTTATTTTTGTCTGCTTATTTCTTTATTTTCCACACGTGTGTGAAATCACATGGCATTTGGCTTTCTCTGACTTATTTCATTTAGCATAATATCCTCTTGGTCCATCTGTATTGTTGTTGCAAATGGCAGAATCATTTTTATTCCATGAGATAAATAGATGTCACATTTTTCCCACTCATCCAAAGACAGGCATGTAAGCTGTTTGGGGATCTTGGCTATTGAAACTAATGTTGCAGTGAACACACCCGCATGTATCTCTTCGAACATTTTTGTATCTTCGAGTAAGTACCCAGAAGTGGAATAGCTACATCCTAAGGCATTTCCATTTCTAACTTTTTGAGGACTCTGCGCACAGTTTTCCACAACGACATCATCAGGTTATAGTCCCGCCGGCAGTGTCGAGTTCCCCTTCACCACACCCTGATAACACTGGTGGCTTCCTGTCTTCTTGTTCTAAGTCAATCTCGCAGGTATGAGGCGCTACCTCCTTGTGATTTTGATTCCATTTCTCTGAGAGATGACGAACATCTTTGCATGTGCCTGTTGGTTCTCTGTATGCCTCCTTCAGACCCTTCCACAAAGAACCAAAGCTCAGGACCAAATGGATTCACCAGTTAAAAGTCAGATCTAATGTTTACCCTTCTCCAACTCTTCCAGAACTTGAAAGAAGGGAATGCTTTCAATCTCATTTGATGAGGGCAACATGACTGACACCAGAAGCAGGCAAGGACATCACCAAAAAAACAAAAAGAAAGAAAACTACAGACCAATATCTCTGATGAACATAGATACAAAAAATTTTCCCCCCCAAACCTTAGTGAACCGAATTCAACGAATCTTAAGAGGGGTCAAGACTACCCGCTGCATCTTAATCTGCTCTGCTCTTCCCTTAAACACGGACTCCTTCTAACACACACTATTCACCTGCTCACATTTCCCCTTCTCGTCTATCTCCTCTCTAGAATGGAAACTCCACAGGAGGGTACCAACCTGCTTTTTGCTGCATCGCCAGCAACTAGTGTTATGCCCGAAACACAGTGGGCATTCGGTCAATGTCTGCCACGTGGCTGCATGGCAGGAGAAATACGAAGTTGGGATCTCTGATGGTGAAACCCCTCCTTCAATCATAACCATGTCATGCAGGCTTCTGGGAACATGTGTCTGACCGCTCCAGGGTCACTGGAGACCGCAGAAGCGCGATCGTACCCATGTCTGAACTCAGTGCCTTTCTTCATCTGCGACTTGATTCTGAGTCTCTCTCCTGGTTATTCTTTTAAACTAAGCCGTGAACATTTCTGGGACTCAGAACCCTTCTGCAGAACTCCTGCCAGCACAGGCATTCAGGAGCTGTCTCACACACAGCTCACTCCAGGACACTCCTTTCAAGCTTCTACCCATACCTGTGCCCCAGGGCAAGCCTCAGACAGACGAATTCTCTAGAGCAATTCTGTCCATCACAGCCACCATCCCCAACCTCGTGTGCAAAGCCTCCTGCTCACCCCATACTCCATTGTGTCCTGCCCTTAGTCTCTGTGAGGGCCACCAGTTCCTGAGCTGAGAGGGAAACATATCCAGGTAGGTGCTAATTATCCTCAGACAGGAATGTCATGACACATTTCCACTATGTCAAATGGTGAGTAAAGAAGAGAGGCTCCATCTAATTCTCCTTTTTCCAGGACAGGTGCAACAGGGAGGAAGGCGAGCAGGCAGGCCGGCAGCAAGAGAGGGGGAGGAAGTCCTTCGTCTTATTTAGTTGTGCATCTTGGTTTCTGCTGCCAGTCCTGGGGCAGGAACCCGGGGCCTCGGGATGTGTGTGGACTGTGCCCACTGCTCCGCCGCCTTAAGCCTCACTAAGATTAAGAAGACAACGGTGAGATGCCACTGAACGTTACTTCTTCACTTTTTTTTTTAAAGTCCTCCCACTTCCTGTTTTCTCTTGGGAGATGGAAAAATCTCTTCTCTCACATTCCCCATTATCGGAACTTAATGAGAATTCTAATTAGGGCTACTGCACCCTTCGGTGGGAGTTCTCAAATGTGGTTTTGGCTTCTTACTTGTCAGACTGCCAGTCCTGTGCATCCTCGCCAGAGATGCCCTCTGTAATAAAGCTACTAATAGCTATCATTTTTCCCAAGTCTGCTATGTGCCAGGCAATTTGCATGCACTTGCTTCTGCCAAAGTCTGATGAGGGGACAACTATGAACCCTAATTCCGGACAAGGAAAGTGAGGCTCCGGCGACCAAAGCCCCTGGTCTAAAGCCACACAGCTAGGAATGGGCAAGCCAGGGCTTTGACCCCAAGTCTGTTCACTGGCAGAGCTTTTCTGGTCCAGCCTTCACAGGGAGCCTCCAGGAAAGGGAGGTAAGACAGGAGGACAACTTGTCGCTGCATCCGGAAGGGCCATGGGCTCCAACCAAAATGTTTGTCATGAGTTATTTTGTCTCCAGTTTCCGTTTCTTGGTTTCGTTGGGAACAGTGCTGGTGTCTAGGGACTTGCAGGAGACTCTGAGACACCCAGTTAGAAGGGCAGTAATAGCAGAACCAAGAATAGACTGATTGCTTATTCATTATTCTTGTGATTTTTGAATTCTTCCTTCCACTGTAGAGAGGGCTGTCGGCAATTACTACAACGTTCTTTCCAGAAAGGGGCCTCTTGGCCCCACTAATCACCTCGCCCAGAACAGAACAGAGTCTCGGGGAAAATCTTCCTGATGTGACATCAAACTTCTGCTGTCTCTGGGGCTTCCCAGCAAATCCTCAGTGGACATCTCGGGGGCAAAGTGAGCGAACTGGACTTTGGCAAATGAAGAGACAGTCCCCTCCGGGCTTGTTAGGTGCCAAGTCTTGTCCATCCGGTTGCTAGAGGCAACGTGGTCTTGTAAGAGCTCAGCAGATTAGTAGCAGGTAACGGAGCATCAGGTGTGCGCTGGATGTGTCTGCAGCCTGAGAGGCTGAATCGCCCTCTGCTCCCAGCAGGTGCCTCTGCATTTGCTTTTCTCCTTTCCCTTTCCTCCTCTCTCCTCCTTCTCCTTGGCACCTACTGAATCACACCACACACCCATATACCGGACCTTACCAGGAGGAGAGGTCCTTATCTCCTTACTTTTTGTCCTCTCATGCCTCCTTCCCTCCTTCAGAACCTCTATTCAGCTTCTGCCTCTTTATCGATCTCCACATACTCCT
>RJWH01011513.1:0-11901 GCA_004363575.1 Solenodon paradoxus | reverse complement strand
GTGAGGGGCTGTGGGCGGCGTGAGGGGTGCGGGTGGCGTGAGGGGTGAGGGCGGCGTGAGGGGTGCGGGTGGCGTGAGGGGGTGTCCACACATCTGCACAGTGGCCGGGGCAGGGGTATAGGGACAACTGCGGCCCGGAGACTGTGTGGGGAGCAGGCCCCTTGTTTCTGCTGCTCAGCGCCCTGGCATTGCCCACCTCGTGGGGGTGTGGGGGGCGTGGGCCTGGACCCAGGAGAGGGGCTGGAGGAAAACCACGCCCCGCAGCTGGGGCCACGCCTGGAGCACAGGCGTCATCCTTGTGGCTGGGACTCCCCACTGCCACCCTGGCTGCTGTCTTTCTCAGGTCAAGTGTCCACTGACCCTTGCTGGCGGGGATCTGTTCCTCAAAGGAAGAGGGGAGACTGGATCCTGAGAACACAGATGGCATCATCCAGACAGCGAGGTCTGCCTGCGTGTGAGCCACCGGGCACCCACTGCCTGGTGGAATTCAGCTTGCACACGACTGTGCAGGGTGGCCTTTCCCTCACAAAGAGCCACTGGACTGTGCCACTTCCACACCCGGCTGCCCCGGCTTCCAGAGAAGCCCCCCAGGGACCCCGTGTTTATGGTCGCAGGGCCCACACCTGGACTCAGGGCTTGAACCCCGTACCGACGGCAGCCCCACACCCCTCCGTGCACCCGGCCCGAGTCCACCTGCATGAGCTCAGCGTAACCTGCCACGACGTCCCGAGCCCAGGCCCCAGCACTAGAGATGCTGCCCTCTTCAAAGGCTGGAACTTCAAATCACCGCGGGTTCCTAATTGTGTTAGAGGTGAGCTAACATCACTTTCCACACCATCCTTTTCAAAAATGCAAGTCACAGGGGAAGGTCTGCAAAACGCTGAAGGCTCCTGTGTGAGCTGCCGAAAATCAAAGTTTCCCGACTTTGCCGGAACATGGCCAGGTGCCAGCTGCTGGCACTTCTATCAGAGACCCAGCTGGCATGGAAGTGCGTTTAAGCCAGCCTCGAATCGCCTCCCGCATTCGGAAACTCTGCGTGAAAACAGACGCCTGAGTCGGCTCACTGTCCCTGCAGCAGAGGGACCCAGTGCTGGGGGAGCAGGGGCGGCCACTGGCGTCTGAGCTCCACTCACAGCTGCTCCGAGACCCCACGTCTTCAGCTGGAAGCACACTGTGCAGAGGGATGGGGTCTCATCGAGTGGGGAGCGCAGCGTGGTGCTAAGACCAAAGAGAAAAGTCTGCAAAGACACTGAACAACTGAATTTAAGAGAAAGGATTTGGTCCCGGAGCTTTCTGCCGCCCCTTCTGCCCTCTCATGTCCGGGGGCGCCGGGGACCAGGGCAGAGAAACACCTGCCACCCGCTGGAGCCTCTCTGACCCCTCCCCGATGCCGCAGGACAAGTGCTGCACTTGGTTCTCCCTTCTCTCCTTCCTAATCACAGCGGCTTCCCTGATATTGGGTAGGAATTGGGGAGACAGGAATGTGAGTGATGCACTTGTTCACCACCGTGGGGTAGAGCCACCTAGGGCACCCCACGTGCGGGTGCCTCCCCCACACACCCGCATCTGGTGTCTGCCAGCTCACTGTCTCCTTTGGGCGTTGGTGGGAACGCGCTGCTCTCCATGCGTGGACGGCAGGTGCTGGAGCTGGCCCAATACCCAGCTGTCTCGGCACCTGCTCGCATCTCGGAATAGAAAGGGCCTGGCCAAGGCCAGGTCCCAGGTGGGGACATGTGCTCTGCTACCCAGTAGGTTGACAAAACCCCTCCAAGAGGGCAGCCTGGAAGTCAAAACAGCAGGGAGTGCAGGATGGAGACACCAGCCACTTCGCATACATACCGTGTGGCGTCATGGAAATGCCGGCAGCCTGCCTGCCTGGCAGTGCGTCTCTGTGGATGGTGGAGGATGTGGGCTTTGCAGGTGCCAGCAGGCCCCGAAGTGAAGACCAGCCTTCAGGAGCTTCCGCATGACCTCTTCTCCAACCGGACGTGTCCGAACGTCGCTTCCCCGACTCACCCATCCTGGTTGCCAGCAGCAGTGAGGCCGCAGTCAGGGAGCTGCCTACTCAGCCCCCAGAGCCCCTCGCGCTCCCCTACGCTTGTCCCCAGTGGGAGGAGACACTAGTCCTGCCAGGGGATGCTCAGTGCAGTCTGCCTCCCACAACAGAGCGCCCACCAGGCAGTGAGCACTGGGCAGATGCCCTGGGTGCCCTGGGCCTGGGCCCACACCTTCTCTCTTTCTGGAGCAGAAATGAGTCCCCGTGTCTGAGGCACCCACCCTTGTGCTGTGCCCTCTCTGAGGCCAGGTCATAGTCCCACACCGCCTGGCTCTGAGCCACGTGGGTGCTGTGGAGGGATTGGATGCACCTGGGATGGGGCTTAGGGCATACACTCAATCCCACTGAGAGGCCCCCAGGCCTGGTGGCCCACCTCGAGGGTCCCCCCTCACCCCTTACCAGACAGGCGTCCATCTATCCTTCCCACTCAGTCTGCCCCGTGTCAGCCGGCACAGATGCCTCCAGCTCCCCCAAAGATTGTTAACGGGGCCCCTCATCCTTGAAGGACATGGGACAAGCCCCCGAGGGGCCACACACAGTGAAGGGCCAGTCCTGCGGTCATGTCCGCGTGTCCCAGAAGCCCCATCCCCAGGAGCCTGGCTGCTCTAGGCAAAGTCACAGCCCCAGGGTGGGATGGGCCTGGACAAGGGACAGGGGTGGGGGCCTGCGGGGAGCCCCACCCCTCCTGGCCATGCTGGCGCTTTACTCCGACATCCCAGCGTTTAGGGCCCACCACACCCTGCGGGAGACTGCGACCCTCAACTAGGGAGCAGGCCGAGGTTTTGAAGATGTCAGCCTACAGGCGGATCAAAGGTGCAGCCCGAGGCAGCTGTCAGCTCCCCCAGCACATAACTTCATACCTGCACAGAGCCCGGGGCAGAGGCTGGCCGCTGGAGGCGGAGGGAGGGGTGCGATTGCTGGGCCTGACGCGGTGGCGGCATCAGCTCCGCACCCCTGCCTGGTGGGGTGGGGGCTGAGACACCCCACACGCAGCGGCACCTGTGGTGTCTGCCCCCATCTCCTGCCCCAGAACAGCCCCGTGTGACAGGCAGCTCCTGTCCTCTCCTCCCGGCAGCAGCAGCAGAGGGAACAGTCCAGACCCACCATGGAGGTGCCGGGACCGCGGGCCCTCCGGCTCGTCCGCTCCTTGCAAGAGGAGTGGCCAGGAGGCTGAGCTGCAGGGCTGGGCCACCAGACATCGTCCATCCGTCGTCCTGTGCTGACGGCAGGCATTGCAGAGCCAGGTGAGGTGTGTGTGCACACAGGTGCGCCCATGTCGGAGCAAGCGTGAGCGTGCATGTGTGTGAGTGTGCACGCATGTGTGCGCACTGTGAATGTGCATGTGATGGGTGTGTGTGTAAGCTGGAATGCTGGTGTAGAAGTGTGCGTGTGAGCATGAGTGTGTGCAGGTAGGTGTTCATCTGTAAGTCTGTGTGTGAGTCCTGTGCGTGCAGGAGCATGTGTGTAGGAGAGTGTGAGTGTGTGTGTGTGTGCACATGGCTGCAAGTGTGCTCTGTGGATGCATGTGTGTGAGTGCATTTCGAGGTGCGTCATGGGTGTGTAAATCTGCATGTGGATTCAGGAGCATCTATGCCGAAGTGCAGGTGCATGTGCGCATGCACACGGGTGTGAGCAAGCCTGTGTGTGAGTGCAGCTGTGCCTGAGTGTATAACTTGGGTGTGTGTGTGTATGTACATGCAGAAGCATTAGGTAGGAGTGTGTGCTTGTGACAGTGTGAGTGTGAGTGGCCGCGTCTCCCTTCGCCCCACAGCCCGCGTCCTGGCAGGGCCCTGTGGCTTTGCGGGTGTCCCTGCAGCCGCGCCGGGGTGTGCTGCTGTCCTCTCTCCCACCCCAAGGCCGCAGGCGTTGGACTCCGTCAGCAGGCGAGGACGAGAGGGGCGCGGCAGAGCGGGATGCTGGCCGCTGCGCATGCACCTCCCAGCGCAGGCGCCACGTGGCAGGCAGGTGCGCACACGCTGACCCTCTAGCGACCCTCAGAGCGAGCCCAAGAGGCAGGGCTGCGACTCCCATTGAGAGACGGGGTGCGGGAGAGGCGAAGACACCCCTCGAGGGCACACTGCCCATCGCTGCAGAGGCGGATTAGATCCGAGGGGCCTGGCCTGAGTCTGTCATTTTACGTTCTCCTTGTGGTGGCGGCAATGCTTGTGTTTTCCCCCTGACCGTGGACACATGCTGGGACTGTGTCGCACAGTTTGCGTGTTGAGTTTACGAAGAGGGTGACACGTGTCTGCATGTGGGGCGACCCCGCCGGAGCCTCCGCCCTCCTCGTGGAGGCGCCTGCAAGTCCACCTGCCCACGGCCAGGGCCCAGGGTTTGGGCGCGGGTTGTGCCCGTGTCTGGGCCAAAGACACCTGTCGTCCTTTATGGCTGTAAGTGAAGCAGGGCCGGGCACAGAGTGACCAGGGTGTTTGCCCAAAGCTCGGGGGTCCTTGGGCAGCAGGCGGTCACACGTCAAAGTGCGCACCCAGCCCTGCGCCAGTCAGGACCGCTTGAGTGGGCTCCGTGGGGGCCCGGGAGGGCGGGGGGGAGGTGCTGTCAGGCGGCCCCATCCCTCCTCTCAAGGGTGCTCCTGCCTGTCGGCCCCACCTGCCACCCCCGCCCAGCAGCTCCCCTGGGCGCCCGGGCTGCCTGCCCCTCTGTGCGCCTTGCTCTTCGAGACCCCCCCGAGCACAGGACAGCCCTCCCAAAGGAGCGAGTCTCTGCCAGTGAGACTGGCCCGGCGGCCCCGCGGTGGGGTGATTTGGCACCGGGGCGAGGCTTTCCCCGCCTCCCTGTGCCCAGCCCCTGGGCCACTGCTAACTGCCACGTCGAGCCCAGAGCAGCCCAGAGTGACCGGTGGTGCAGCTTTCGGAGCCTGACGGTGCTGCCAGGAGCCGCACCTCTGGGCTGCAGAGGTCAGGAGCCATGTCCCTGTCCGCGATGGAGCCCCATCCCCCGTCCTCGGCACAGCCTCGCTGGCTGCCCGCCAACGGTGCTGGGTCAAGACCGACCGGCCGTGGGTGCGCTCAGGCCCAAACCCAGGAGCCCGGAGAGAAATGAGATTCCCAAGAACGCAGATGCGTTACCTGGAAAAATCCAGAAGGAAATCCAGGTTCACTGTCACTGGACATTGGCCTTTGGGTCAGCAGCTTCTAATCAACAATCCTGCTGCTCAGTGGGTTCTAGATGGTTCCAGGAGGGTGGGAACATGTGTGTGTGTGACTGTGTGTGTGTGTGATTGTGTGTGACTGTGTGTGCGACTGTGTGCATGTGTGCAACTGTGTGTGTATGCGTGCAAATGGCCCCCACACGGGAACAGTCTCTGACGAGGACTCCCGTCTCCCCGTCGCACCCATAACACAGGGCCTTGAGCTGCTCTTGGAAGAAGCCAGAGCACAGGGCAGCGTGGGGAGGGCTCTGCCCTCTGCCAGAGGCTCTGCTCTGCCGGCTGCCCCAACTCTCTCCACCCCGCCAACCCCCAACCCCCACCATGACGGGCTGCAGGGGCCCCTAATTTGGCTGCACTGTCACCCCCACCCACTGCACCCCTTCAGCCTTGGGAGGAGTAGGCTCTGCCTCTGGGCCAGCGGTCAGACCCCCAGACTCACCAGGGTCCCAGAGCTGCACCTGGGCCTCCCGCCCATCCTGTGAGGTCGGGACAGCGTCCCCATTCTAGAGACCTGGAGGGAATACGTGACTTGCGTGGAGCGGCAGAGCCCGAGTCCCCGCCCCGTCACCTGGCCAGTGGGGCACCGGAGCTGCACAGGCAGAGGAAATTGCCAGATCGCATCTCCCCTGGAGCCCCAGCTGGAGCAGAGGCTGGAGAGACCGGAGCGTGTCTCCCCGGCTCCCAGTTCCGCAGGAAGGCTAATAACAGACTTCAGCCCCCGGAGGGGAAATGGATGTCTCACCTGTCCCCTCCTGCCATCTAGTGCATGACCAGTAAGCAATGCAAACCCTGCTCCTCCAAACTGGGACCTGGGGCGCAAGCCCTGGTTCTGGCTCAACTCAGTCCCCCGCTCTGCCAGCCTCCTCTTCCTGCTGCCACGGAGCGCCACGGACTCGGGGTCGAAGCCACACACTGTGTCCCTGCCCGCCCCGAAGGCCGAGGCGCGGCGTGCACAGGCTCTGGGAAGGTGATGCCAGGCCGCATCCTGCTGTGGGCTCCAGGGTCTAGAGGCTGCCCTCTCCAGGTCGGTCCCTCCTCACCTTCACCGTGTCACTCTGGCAGCCAGGAAGGGCCCCTCAGGCTGGGTAGGCCTCTCCCGCCACAGTCCATAAATACACCATCACGGTCCCTCCGTCACAGAAAGGCGCCCGCCCACAGCTCTGTGGTCAGGCCACGCACATCTTGGCATGCACTGTTCTGCTGGCCCCGTCAGTCACGGAGATCCAGAGATCGCAGGTCACTTCCCATGTCCCCCGTGTCCCGGCAGCTCCCTGACGCGTCACTCTTGCCAGAGAAGCGGCTGGTGTCCTGGATCCACGCACACCCAGTCGTGTGCCCCACCCTGGCCACGCGCCCCGGGCTGCGCCGTGTGGCGGGCTGTCAGCGGGTGCCCCACAGTCTCCCATGTGCCCTCTTCTGGGAGCGCGGGGCTCCCTGAGGAGGGCACAGCTCCCGGGAGTCCCACAGCATCAACCCCACGGTAGGCACCCCACTGCCTTGGAGAGACCGGGGCTGCTCCTGTCCCCCTTGGTCAGCAGCCTTGAGCACAGCCCCAAACCCCCGTGAGCCCCCAGCCCCCGCCCGCAGCACCGGCCACAGAGCGGCAGGGCTCCTGCCTGTGCAGTGACCTGTCGGCCTGCTCTTGCCAGTGACATGCGGCCACAGGGATAGTGCCCACCCCAAAAGACCTCGATACTCACATGGGATGGGGAGCCCTGTGCTCAAGGGAGCCGCCCTATCATGCGTCAGCGCTCTCAGACACAGGGGCGCGCCTGCATGGGGGCCTTCTCAGAGATGGGGCGCCTGGAGGGTAGGGAACACGGTCCCTGTCTGCTTCTGCATCAGCGAGTCCTGAGTTCAGACCAAGTCTCCTGCCCCTTGGACCCCCACGCCCGCCAGTGGGGTGGCAACTGCCCTGTGTCGTGAGAATGGCCAACCCCTGCAGGAGTTTGAGAGGGGACGTGCATTGGGCCAGGCAGGCGCAAAAAGCGCTTTCTAGAATACGTTTGGGCTCCAAGCAGAGGTGGCAGAGACCTTTCTGCTTGAAGGCAGCCTTCCCTGGGCGCTTAGACCAGAGCATCACGTGGCCCCGGGACGCGGAGGTGCTGCGGGCGGGGGCGGGGGCGGGCATGGCTGGATTGGGAGCTCAGCTGCGAGCAGAGCCGGTCAGCATGGAGCCTACTTCCCTGGGTGTGGGCGCGCTTCAGGGGATCAGCCTTCCAGGTTGTATACCCCACAAGTTGCCACAGGCCTGGAGCACAGAACAGCCTGGCCTCACTGCAGCCATGACCGTTCAAGCGACAGGGACAGAGGCATTGAGGGGTCTGGTTCTGGCTCTGGGCACAGAGGAGCGTGGACTCGGAGACAGGCCGCGAGGGTCGAGGACTCAGAATCCTGCATACGTGCAGGTACCGCAGCAAGGCCCAGCCTCCCGACATGCCTCCGCTCCAGGTAACAAGGATGCTGCGTTGTGGCCTGGTGCCTGTACCTGAGTCTTCTCCAGGGTGCTGGTGACACCTGCCCGGGTGAGGAGCCAGCTGAGTTCAGAGGTGTCAGCTTGACTTAGGAAGTGTGGTCGCTCACAGGTGTTTGGTGGGTGCAGGCATGGCCAGTACTGGGCTCAGGCTCTGCCTTCCTGGGGAAGGACGAACAAGACACCTGTGCACTTCTCAAGGGCTTCATCTTTGTGACAGTCACTGATCTGATGATCATTTCCAGGGCCCCCTGTCCGGCATGGGGGCGCCTACAGCAGTGAACAGACAGAAGAAGCTGCCTGGGCCCAGGTCCCGCTGTCACACGGATAACAGAATCCTTTCCTGGGCATCCACAGGTGCTCACCAGGCCCGACTTGTGAATGAAAAACCAAGCCCCCATGCACAATTCCTGCTGGAAACAACCAGCCAATCATGGGCAAAGCTGCGCCAAAACTCAGTATGAGTGCTCAGAAATAATGAAAATATACCGGCTCCCCGTCCCCTCAAATGCTTGTGTTTTTGGAGTCCTCGAAACCTTCTCAACTATGGGATTTTGATTTCTGTGTTTCATACCCACTGGTTCTCTCTGCTGTGCCCAGGCCTTGTTCATAAAATGACCACCTAGGACTGCACCGGTGGGGGTTGGAAGTGTCCCATGAAAGTGCGTGGACAAATAAGAAAGCCACCATACAGAACCTCGCTGAAGGGCAGGTGTGTCTGTGCTGCGGGGCTGGCGAGCGCCCAGGGGCTGGATGGGCCTCGGATGCTGAAGGAAGGCGCCGTGTTAGGGGCTGCCCGGCCAGAGAGGACACACAGACGCCAGGTGATGGCACAAAAGGCCTCAAGGCTCAGAGGAATGAGACTGTCCCAGGCTCCAGGGATAACATCGCTGTCCTGTCCAGGCTGTGGCCTTGAGCTGCTGCGTGTAATACTGAGAAAACGTCCTTTCTCCACGAGAGACAGAACATGGTGTTTTTCTGAGCAAACCGCCCCAAACATCCCCGTTCTAGAGAGGCAACAATTGACACTCTGACGGAAGCATTGACGAAAGAAATGATCATGGGGCCTTTTTCTCCAAATTCTCACTTCCTATACCCCGCCAAACGGGTTTTTAAAGGCTCATGCAGAATTTCTGGAACCCTGTGCTCCCGAGTGAACAGTCTCCCGATATTGGATCCGGAATCTGTGCTTTTGTTTCTGTCGCTCATTTTTTTTTTTTTTTTTTTTTTTTGCCTCATCTATTCTCAAACAATGGCCTTTGTGTTTTCAGTTCCAAAGTGTGGGTGCGATGGCTCCCGGGACACAGGGCCAAGCTGACATGCATCCAGGGCCGAGCTGACACGCATCCTGAACCCACAATGGCTTCCCGCAAACGCTCACGTGGACGACATGTTTGCTGTCGTTTCTGTTTTATAAAAGTCAGATTTCTGGGGCGGTCACAACAAAGCCCACAGACAGGGCAGCTTAACGAGCAGACGTTTGTCCCCAGCACAGGCTGAGCCTGGACCCAGGCCGGCTGCTCCTCCCGAGGCCTCTCTCTCGGGTGCAGTCGCCGTCACTCCCAGGTCCCCAAAGGGTCGTCTCCTGTGTGTCTGTGTGTGACCTGTCACAGGAACACAGGTATGAGGGACCAGGGCCATCCTCACGGTCATTCTCAAGTGCAGCCCCTTCCGAGCTGCCGGTCGGGACTTCAGGCTGTGACCTGGACAGTTCCTCTTACAACAGTCTAGTGCGGGCACTGTGGCTGCCCGAGTGACCCCAACCCTCCCCGTCCGCCCTCACGAGCTGCCTCCTGGCCCCGGCCACGCGCCACCGGGCCTGGGTGCTCGCTGTCACGCCCAGGGGTGAGGGGCCGCGGCGCCTGCCCAAAGGGCCGTGAACTTTCCCGGCATGGCCAACCCCAGGCACCCCAACCCAAGTCACCATCACGTGCTGCGCCTGCGCCTCGGGTTCCTTCTCTCCGATTCTCACTGAGGACAAACACGCACCAATGTCCAGGGAGCAGAGCAGCTCGGCGCCTGCTGTCCCCATCCTCACGTGCCTCCCTGCACCCACCTCTCCCGCCGCCCGGCCCTCAGCTTCCGTGAAAGCTGCACTGACCGGAGGTCCTCAGCTGTCCCTCCTGCCCGCTGCGACCAGGCCATCCTCGTGAATTCTGTGTTTTCCTCCTCTCGCCGGTGCGGCGAGCCGGCGAGTCGGGATACCTGTCGGTCCCCTCTGGCTTCAGGTGCTCAGATGGTCGCCCCCTCCCTGGGGAGGGCCTGTCATAATCCCCCCATGTGGCCCTGCTCCCTCCCTCCCCTAGATGCCGAGTAAACTCTGAACCTGCATTAGCGTTGGCAAAAACTCAAGTCTAAACCCATTCAGTTTGAGGCTTTGTCCTCCGAACTCAGCAGCGAGTCCTGCAGCCCCGGTGAGTCCTCTGAACCGAAGGCTTGGCCCCGGTTCCCTAACAGCTGACGGTGCCTGTTTACAGGGGACAGGGCACACCGTCTCTCCAAGCAGAGTGCAGGCCCTCTCAGGTCTGGGTTTTGCCCCAGCTGCGACAACGCCGGGCGGGCAGGGCTCACAGCCCCCGAGGGGGCGGTGTCAGGGACTTAGGCCAGCACAGGGTGGTGCCCATCGGCCAGCACCCAGGCCTGGTTCAGGCCCGGCGCTCAGAACCCAACAGAGGCTGGTGGCCTCCTGGACATGGAAGCCTTTTTCTGGCTTCCAGTGCCCCCATTCCAGCGGGCAGTCAGCCCCCGTTCTGCTGGGTGGGAGGGCCGGCCAGCAAGTGTTTGCAGATGGAAGGAGATGTGCGTGCACACCGCATGTGCGCCTTACACGCGCACACTTAGGCACACTCGTGCACCACAAGCACCTCACACATGCACGCTCAGCGTGCTCACGTGTGCACTAAGGACACATGTCAGCATACTCGCACACTCACTTGTACGCCCATTCACACCCATGCACACATGTGCACACCTATGTGTGCACATTCACGCACACATGCCCCCACACACAAGCCTGAACAAAAATTCCAAGCTCCAGACAAAGCTAGCAGTGAGACACAGGTGTCGCCAGACCAGCGTCTACGCCACTTGCGTCTCCTCGGCGAGGGGCCGGGACCAGCGAGGGGCCGGGACCAGCCTCCTGCCTGGCACCTGAGCTGGTCTCCAGGAACTCAGCAAACCCAGGACAGAGGTGTTTATAAAGGATTTTTGTTGCACGAAACAGAAGATACCTTTCATGTAAGGCCGCGGTTAAATAAATACCTAGGGCTTACCCTCCAGCCTGCAGGCTCAGCACAAGGGGCTGTGACAGATTTCCCACTCAGCGCAGAAGTGGCCTCAATCCGGGCTGCTAGGCTGATAGATTTATCAAAGCTGCTCTCCTTGATTCCCAGGCAGGAGGGGAGCGTTGAAAAGCTGGGAAAAGAGACAGGAGAGGTTTGGGAGAATTAGCTGGGCAGACAGCAGGCTGCTGCAGGAAAACGGGCCAGGGAAGGGTTTACAAAGGGGATCTCTGGAATGAAACCTGCCCTTCGTTACCGCACCGGCTCTGCCTCTGAGGGTCCGGCCGCATGGCCATGGGTGTGGGTGCGGCCTGCTCATGGTCCCACAGCTGCTCTGGGTCACGAGGTGTGCATGCCCTGCCGGGGTCCCAAACAAAATGTCCCCACGTGCCGGGACCAGCCAGCAGAGCAGGGGCAGCAGGCCCATCCCTCCAGGCCTGCCCTGCTCACACCACAGGGTGCCTGCTTGTCTGTCTCTGGCCTGTGAGTGGCCAAAGCTAGCACACGGCCCAGCCTCATTCCTGGGCCAACAGCTCGCCCCATCTCGGTCGACAGTCCCACCGAGGAATCCTGGGGGCAGCCTGACACTCCTCCCGAACCCCAGACCCCACCCACCCCACCCACCCCACCCACCCCACCCACTGCAGGCTGAAAGTCTGTGCTCCCTCACATTCCCACGATGAGGTCCACCCCCGGTGTGAGGGCCTCAGGAGGTGGGTCCTTGGAAGGTGACCGGGCTGGTGTCTATGAAGGGACCCAGATCACTCACTGAGACCGCCCTGTCCACCTCCAGCCCCATAACTCTAGAATCAGCTGGTTCTGCGAGTGTTGTCTGAGGTGCTGCTGTGGCAGGTCCACGGACAAATGACTCATCACCATCTTCCTATGTCCCTGAGCCCTGCCCTGCCCCACCATCCTGCCC
>RJWH01011512.1:0-11901 GCA_004363575.1 Solenodon paradoxus | reverse complement strand
TGTGTGTGTGTGTGTGTGTGTGTGTGTGTGTGTGTGTGTGTGTGTGTGTGTGTGTGTGTGTGTGTGAGTGAGGATAGAAGGAAAGGTAGGCAGCTGATTGGAGAGACAGTACTCCAGGACAGAAATTAAATTATCCTATTGGATTCTTGCTGGGATCTCAGGAAACTGAAATTCACTTTTCCTCCTGCCAGAACTCCAAGCTGGAGACTGCAGTGACTCAGGCGGAGCAGCAGGGTGAGGCGGCCCTCAGTGACGCTCGCTGCAAGCTGATGGGCCTGGAGGAGGCCCTGCAGAAGGCCAAGCAGGACATGGCCTGCCTGCTCAAGGAGTATCAGGAGGTGATGAACTCCAAGCTGGGCCTGGACATCGAGATCGCCACCTACAGGCGCCTGCTGGAGGGCGAGGAGCACAGGTGGGGCCCAACACAGCTCCCCCAAGAATCTACGTGCATAAGTCTGCCTACCTTGGATTCCTCCATAGTCCAATTTCAATTCCAAGAATTGTCCCCCAACCAGATACTGAGGCTTTTGGATCCCAGATCTCAGAGTGCTGAAACTGAGGCATAGCATACAGAGGGAAAACAAAGGTCAATGCCTCTATAATATCTAGAGTCCCAGAAAGCCTAGCCCTTAATGTAGATAGAGACCTCAGATATCACTAGGTACCTTGCTCTCAGTTTAGAATATCCTCAATCTACTTATTCCATGCTCAACTCTTCCAATATCTATTCCATGCCCGAAGTTACTCTGCCTTAGGGTAGAGTTGCTCTAATCCTGGCCTCATATGACACTCCCAAGCGAAACTTCCTCTTGCAGGTGTGCCAAATATGGTTGTCCAGGTTGTATACTGTACAAAGGCAGCCTGACGAAGGGCAACTAAGAACTGAAATCCAGTGTGTACTCTGCTTACCAAATAGCATATCCTAGCTTTGCTACAACTGCCAGGAAAGTATTTTTTAATGCGTATAAAGGAATACAAATAGAAGAGAAATAGCTCTGAGATGACCCATTCCAGGACCTATGGGATCTCATTCTGACCTCTTTTCCCTTTCTCTTTCTCGACTTTTCCCCACTCAGGCTATGCGAAGGTGTTGGATCTGTGAATGTCTGTAAGTATCTTGACCTCTGAAAAGGAAAATTTTAGATTGAGCAACAAATTATGAGTGGATAGAGACACTGGAGGAGTATTTAGAATAATCCCCCCAGTAAATGGCGTGGGTTGGTCATGCAGCAGGAGAGATCGAATTTAGCTTGCAGGAGGAACCTCAGCATGAATGGAATTGAGAAGGGGAAAAAAACATGTTGTTGTAAGAGGCGACCTCAGCTGTCACTCAGTACTCAGTTCCCACCATGTATAGGTGAGGAAGTGGAGACCTAGCGAGAGGAAAGGACTGTTCAATGACACAAAGCAGAAACTCGTCAAGCCCTGAACCCAGAGCCCAGGACTCCCGGCTCCCAGCTACGGCCCATTCTGCACCCTTAGATTAGAACTGAAGTCTCCATTTCCTGGAGAGTCAGACAGATCAGAGAGGCCAGAGGAAGGTGGCTGGATTGGCCATCAGCCAGACCTCCTGACCCTGCCTTGTTCACACAGGTGTCAGCAGCTCCCGAGGTGGAGTTGTCTGCGGGGACCTCTGCGTGTCGGGCTCCCGACCGGTGACTGGCAGCGTCTGCAGCGCCCCCTGCAGCGGGAACCTGGCGGTGAGCACCGGCATGTGCGCCCCCTGCGGTCCCTGCGGGTCTGCCTGTGGAGGGGGTCCCTGTGGCATCGGGAGGTGCTAAGCGCCCCAAGAGAGAGCCAGAGACACCCTCTGCCTGCCAGACGTGCCACTGCGCGACCCCCAGCTGAGAGCAGTGGTGCGGCGGTAGCTTTCCTCTCGTGTTCTGAGAATACACCACCCCACTGCTTCCCCTCTGTCAGTCGTCTGCTCGTCCTCCTGTAAGGGGATGCGGCCTGGGAATGGCCCTTCCCTTCCACCCCCCGGGCCTCTCTCGTCGGGAAGGGCTTTCTGTCCCTGGAAGGAGCACCCAGGACTGCCTCCCCAGCTTCTCTGGCCTCTTGCCTCCCATTTTGCCAATAAACTGGGGAAACTGCAATTTGTGCTGTGATGTCTTGCTTTCCTCCGTGAGCACATGTCCCCCGACTGGGGAGCACCCTGCCCAGCAAGATAGCCTGAGGACTGAGGTCATTCTGGACTGTGTTTAACCTGGATGCCTGCGGGGACTGTCGCCAAATAGTGCCATCCCCCGCTGGTCAGGCCGTGCTGGCTGTGCTGGCTTTGCACACAGCTCCTGCCTAAATAACACCTGTCAGAAGGGGGGCTGGGAGGGGGTTGTGACTTGTTTCTCTGGTTCTGAGGGGAGCCACTGTAAGGGTGTGTGTGTGTATGTGTGTGTGGTTTTAGCACCCCTGCTCCCCACTCACACCGCTTTCCCTGAACATCCTCACTCCGCCCCCCACCCCATACCACACACATCCAGCACAGCAGCCACCCAAAGGGCCCACAGCCACCCTCAGGCAACCGCCCTGTCAGTGTGGACCCACCCATCCCATTACCACTGCTGTCCATCAAACAAGGACAGATGAGAGCCCTTACCCACCCACCTCCAAACACACCTCTTAGCACCAGAGAAAACCTCCTCAAAAGTCCTGAAGCTGATACAAGGCTACCATCTACTCACTTTCTCAACTCCCCACTCACTGCCCTCATCCCCAGATACCTCAGGGCCCCTTCCCCGCCACAACTTAGATGGCTCCTCTGCCCCCTGCATGGCCTGACCTCCCCTGCAGCTGCTCAGGAAACCTGGGCACTCTCAGGAGGAAGATATGGAGAAGGCCCGGCCCACCGTGGAGGAGCCAGGACTGGAACGGCCCTCCTCAAGCCCCAGCCTGCCTCCTGCACCATCCTTTCCTTCCCGTGGCCCTCTTCATTCCTCCCGTGCCACAGCTCAATGCCAACTGCCCTTCCTCAGGCCCTGGCCTTTCCCCCACCTCACCGTGCTGGAGCCGAAGTGTGGTCTTCCCTGGTTCCCTCCAACGGTGCTCAGAGTCCCGACACCTCTCCTGTTGCCCTGACCACACGCCTCAGCTTCACATCGCCTGCCCAGCCCCCTCAAGATCACCCCACTGGACAGTCCTAGACACCCCTCCACCCGACAGACCCAGTTAAAGCTGAACTCACTGTTTCCCAACCTCCCCACAGAGTCTTCTGTCTCTCTCTGAAGATCAGCACAGCTGCCCAAACCCGAACCTGAGCTGAGCCCTGCTTGCACCTGCACATTCAGAAGTAGTCGGCCCCAGGCACTTTCCTTTTCTGCCCCCTGAGTATCCTCTAATCCATCTCTTTCCTCTCTGACTGCTGCTCCAACCCGCATCCCGCCCCGACCGTCTTGTTCAGAGCCCTGCTCTTTCTTCATCCACATTTCACAGCAGCTGGACATCCTCATGAAATGCGCGTCTGAACATCTAGTGGGGCCCAACTGCCCTCAAGAGTCCAGACCTTTGAGCATAGCACACCAGTCCTACCTACCTACCTCTGACTGATCTCCCAGAGCCTCTCTGTACCACCATTGTCCCCACTACCTCTCCTGATCTACGCAGGTGCCCTGAACACCTGTCTGAGGAGGGGTTGGAGCAGAGGTTCTCCAAGGGCCTTTCTAGTTCCCACCTTCCTGGCAAATGACGCTGAGCTCTGCTCTGGGATTGTAACCCTCCCTTCCCGGGGAGGTAAAGAGGATGCCAAAAGGACTGCTGGGCTCAAGTCACCCAGATGCCACCTGGGGAGGCCCCATGGATCTGAGGTGGCATCCCTGCCATCCAACCTACCAGCTCAGGGCCAGGCAGGACAGACATTGCATCTCTCCAGCTGGTAGGGCCTTCTGTCCTGAGCACAAGTCCCACCTCATCTGTTGCTGCTGCCAGCTCTCCATTCAGGAGCAGTGTGGCCACAAAGAGCCCTGGGCTTTGGTACTAGGACAGAGGAGAAGCACAGGTTGAGGGTCATTGCCTAGGAAAGGCTGCAGGAGGGGACCTCAGATGTCACTACTCCTGAAGGAAGTAGTACTGAAGCTGGTACCTGAAGACACATCCAGGGTTCAGTGATGCAATCAATAAATGATTAGTGAGTGCCTAATACTCACCAAGTACATACACAAGTGTGGGCTTGTTAAATGAAGAAAAATGATCGAAGATACCCATATACAACACAGCAAGAAGTAAACCTATGTAAAGAGCACCCGGGGAAAGATGTGCTCTAAGCATGAGGAGCAGCTTCTGAAAAGGTGAGGCTGGAGAAAGGATGGCACACCTGAGAGCTCTAACAGGTTTTGTAGGTTGCTGGGGGAAGTCTGCGGCGGCACTCCAGTGCCCTTGAAATGCTTAAAGTGAGCCCTCGCCCTACACCTCCTCCATTGACCTCTCCGTCCCTCAGCCTACCTCCACCCATAAAAGCTCTCTTTACTCAACATCCTTTCTCATTCCCATGTCCTTCCAGATACTTCTCCCATCATCTTGCAGCGGTAGATGGTTTGGGCCAATTAATGAGGCCTTCACACTTCACAGAGAGCCAGCTGCCTCTCCTCCGGAAGGCTCCTGCTGACACCAGGAGCCTGAGCGATCCATGTCAGAGCCCTCGCTGACGACCTGAGAGAAGGCAGCTGCGATAGTCACAATACCCAGTTTAACCGTCCGCTGTGTTGCTTCGCACAGCAGCAAAAACTCTCACTCAAAAGCTTCTTGTCCCCCAGGATGCAGGTAAACTGGGGTGCCAGAGGTGAAAAGTCTTGATACGCACACCTGTGGACCAAGTTCAGACAAGAACCTAAAATTCCAGGCTTGCACCCCCCTTCTTTTTCCACCACTCCACTCCGCCTCTCAGAGGCTAAAAATGCTGTTATGATATCACAGTAACAGGAATAACAGCAATATTAACAAGAGACAATTTATGAGTTTCAGTTATGTGCTGTCCTGAATGCCAAGCCTTTATTTGTGTTGTCTCATTTACTCCTCCTGGGAGCTCTCTTCAGAAATAGCCCCCAGTTAGTCCTCCTTTCTCCTTGCTTGCCATTCCTCATCTCAAAGATGCGGCCTGTTTCCTATCCCGTTGAAGCTGGGCTGGGCCTCTGCCTGCTTTGACCAATAGCAAGTAGTGGAAGTGACAATGTGGGACTTTCCCGCCAGGCCTTAACGAACTGGCAGCATGTAAGGAGGGCAGACATCCAGGGCCATCGGCTCCTGCCAAGTTCTCCACCTAAGGCCCAAACAAATGTCACCCATGTGTGAAGTCATTCTGGAGTTTCCAGCTGTACCAGAGCCCTAGCCAATATTAGGAAGCAGAAGAATCATCCAGTCAATCCACATGAGCATGAAGTAAAAAAAAAGTAATTGTTTTAAGGCACTAAGTTTTGAGAAAAAGGTATCTGTAAGTAGGATGTTACTGAAACAAAGCCTAATACATGCGATGCTGACTTGGGGACCAGGCACCTGACAGAGACTGAACAGACTTAAGGAGACCATCAGTGAAAGCTGGAGGGACAGTGAAGGACGTATCATGATGGGCTGCAGTAAAGGTGACCATGTCAGGTACTGGTGGAAAGTTTGGCAGTAATGTTGCCCACTGTTGCATGGAAGATCAAAGGGGGCTCTAATTAATGAGTTTGTGAATCTGACTAAGGAGGTTTCCAGGCAGAAGTTTGAAAATGAATCTGTATTCTTCTAGCTACCTATGATAGCATATGAAAAGCACGAAATGGACTATGGAAGAGGATGCCCAGCTTTGTAGCATAATTCAGAAGACCAGCCCATGGCCAAGGACAGACAGAGAAAGAATCTCATATCTCAAAGTTAGAAATGCTCTCAGAGCCAAGATCCATTTCAAAGCACTGCTAGAAAGCTGTGCCCTCAGTAAAATCCGGGGAAGACGGACTGTGGGCTCTTTTACTAAAATGTCACAAAGATTTAATTCAGAGCCTCATAGGCTCACTCAGTGGGCCAAAAATCTTCTGAGACTCTTACAGGCACTTCAAAGTTCTTTTCAGCTTGGCAACTAGGTTTCATAATTATAATTCATGATCATAATTTTCAGCCCAAGGTTAAAAGGGACCTGTCTCAAAGAGATTCATGGATATGACTTTTGTCTAACAAAGTCTATTAACTTTGATATACCAGAAACATAGAAAGTTTTTTAAAGTATTACAGCAGTTCTAACAAAAAGGAACAGAGATTGTCAAAATAAAAACAGACCTCTGGGTCCTGCCCTCCTACACATAGGAAGTAGGAAAATTACTTGCAAACATGGGGCATTTATCTTGGAAAAGAGAGGATGAATGAGAAGGTGGAGTCAACTCATAACGGATTAGAGACTTGGATGTAAGTCTGGAAACCATGAAATGCTTAGAAGAAAACATAGGCAATGCGTTCCATGACGCCAGCCTTAGAGAAGTCTTTGGGGACTCAACTCTAGCAACAAGGGAAACAAAAACAAAAATAAAGAAATGGGACTACACCAAATGAAAAACCTTCTGCACAGTGAAAGAAACCATCCCCAAAGCGAAAAGACAACCTACTGATTGGGAGAAGATATTTGCACATGAAACATCTGACAAGGACTTAATATCTAGAGTATAAACAGAACTCATAAAATACAACAACAGAAAAAAGAACGATCAAAAAATGGGCAGAAGAATTGGATAGACATTTCTCCAAAGAAGACATACAGATGGCCAACAGTTGTATGAATAGCTGCTCTTCCTCACTTATTACTGGGGAAATGCAAATCAAATGTGATATCACCTTACACCTGTGAGACTGACTGGAAACAAGTGTCAGCAGAGAAGAAAAGAGAAACTTTTACACGGCTGGTAGTAGGGTCAATTAGTGCAAACTTCGTGAAAAGCAATATGGAGATTCCTCTAAAAGGTGTGAATGGAAACCCCATAGGATTCATATTTCCACTTCCGGGTATTTACCAAAAACAAAAAACCACTAATTCTCAGAGATACATGCACCGCCATGTCTACTGCAGTATGGTTTATAATAGCTAAGAACTGGAAACTGCCTAAATCCCTATTGTCAGATGAATGGATAAAGAAGATGGGATACATATACACAGTAAAATATTACACATCCCTAAAAAAGGATTAAATCCTGTCATTCGTGACAGCATGAATAGAACTAGAGGGGATTATTCTAAGTGAAATAAGTCAGAAGGAGAAAGACAAATACGAGCTGATCTCACTCATATGCAGAATGTAAAGAAACAAAGAATAGAAACAGACAAAGCAAAATCAACCATTGGACACTGACAATAGAACTGAGGTTACCAAAGCAGGAGAAGCGGTGGTAGCCAGGAGTGAGCAAGGGATGATGTGATTCAATGGACAATGGTGAAGGACCTTTGACGATTTGGTAGTGGACAGAGTGTGTTGTTAGATATTTGAAGTTGGTGAACCTGCATATATGCGCTTCTATTATTTTGTAAATCAGTTATATTAACAAATATTAATTTTTTAAAAAGTGGAGTAAAGACCCCAAAGGATCGAGGGAAGAGCTGAGGAGAACCACATCCAGGGAGCAAAACTAGGCACTAATAAAATACACTCTCTGCCTCCACAACAGGAGGGATGAGCAATGCCCATCTGGCTGTGTTTGGAATTGTTACGAATCAGTAACAACTAGGGCCTTCGCTTTTTCCTCTCTCTCTAAATAGGAGTGCCTACTCTGGCTACCATATCCCTATCTCGCTGCTGCATGAGAGGTGTGTGGTAGACACCAAAGTTACCTTAATTCGCAGGTCTTCAGATTCAGGTAACCCATAATAGGGGAATTGTCTCAAAGGAGCCATATCCCAAGAATCTCGAATGCAACTGTAGCTAATTCAAGGAGTAAGCCCCTGAACTTCAAGCTGATGTCATAATGAGATGAAACTTGAAAGGTGAGGTTGTCTTGAGAGACACATGTTTTTTGTCGGGGAAGGGATAAGAATTATTATGTCCAGAGGACCTGTCTTCACAAGAGGCACCCAGTAATTCTTTCTCTATATAGATGTAAGCAATCAAGAAATGGAGATTATTTTCCCTCCCTTTTGAGCTAGGACTAAAGAATATTGGCAACTTCTGCTTTCTTCCTTCCTTGCTTCCTACCTCCCTCTTAGAACTGTTAAAAAAAAAAATCCCAAATAAATTTAGAGATCTAATTGACATTATTAAATGACTCATGACTCAAGCAGCATCCCATCTAGTAAATAGTAAGGTGCTGCAAAGAGTTATACACAATGAAAGATGCTTATAATTAGAAAGAGAATAGAATAAGAAAAGAAATATTTCATGAATGGGGGAGAAAAGGGTGTGTCCTATCATACAGATTTCCTCATTGGTGCTGACCAGGAATCTTCAGATTAACTAGTCTAAATTCCACTTTGGGGAGAGGCTGAAAGCTCAATTATATTAAGTCTCGGTAGGGCTTGGTATGATCAACTCCATTTTGCACCTGTTCTTTCGTAACAGAGCCCAGCTACCAGGCTGTGAGGAAGCCCAAGCAGCCACATGGGAAAAAAGGACTACATGGAGTAAAATCCAGTTCCTGTATGTCAGTTATCAATGTATTATCTTTCAACATTTTCATCCTTCATTGCCTGCTCTGTGAAAACTGAGAGGTCCCTTACGTATTTTTCCCTTTGTCTGCTGCCACAATATGGAACTGTGTCAGTAGAGGGCGCTAGAGAGACAATGCAGGAGGACAGGGTTCTCTTCCGCATTCCAGGGTGGCCTCTTGGCAACTCCCTGCAGCCCCCAGGGTTTCTCCAGGACTCAGTTCCCGCGGTGCAGGCAGCCTTTCTGTTGCAGTGCACACTTGTCAGAACATCTGGTGGCCAACAGCTTCCAGTACCCACCTTGGGTAGTTTTGAAGTGCAGGCAGACCTTCTTGAATTGATTTTCGTACCAACCTAGAGGGCATAATTCTAGCCAATTCCAAAATGTGGGCTTCCACAAGTGCTGCCGTGAACCATGAGTCCTCTCCAACAAACTCTGGACCTTGGCCTTGGAGGACCTCTACTTTGATGTTCTCTCCAGCTGCAGGGTAGAGGCTTTCCTTATATTCTTTAGATTTCTTACTTTTTACTTACTAACCAGTCCCTCATTATTCTAAACCCCTATACTAATTAATAGCTCTTTATATTAAACTTCACCGGTTCAAGCTATTTTCTCTTGATTGAACCCTGACTGACACACCCTGACCAACCGGTAAACTCCCAGCTAGCTGTCGGCACTGGATCAGCCATGCAAAATGAGGTCATCTTGGACCTTCCAGATATCCCAGCACCCCAAATAGCATCACATAAAGGAGAACTGCCTAGTAGTCCCTGATAATAGCGAGAAATAATAAGATGTTATTGTTTTAAGCCTGTAAACCTTGGAGTGTTTTGCTATGTGCCCTGGACACCTGAAACATCTCCCTGCAAATCAGTAGGTGTCATCGCATTTTACAGATGCAGAAGTTAAATCTCAGTGAGGATTCATGACTTGCCCATAGTTAAAGAACTAGTAAATGATGAACCAGCACTCAAACACAGGTTTGTATTAACAAAACCCTTTTCGTCACATAACCTCACTTAGGGAACTGGACGGGACCTTAGGAAAACTGCCCAAGCTTTCTCATTCTACAGCCAAGGAAGCTGAAGCTCAGAGGGTGGAAGCAATTTGCCTAAAATCACACATGTAGGAAATGGCAGAACTGGGACTCTTAGATGCCCAGTTCTGCTGACTTTTAACCTAGTGCTCCTCCTCCTCCCCTACATTGCTGGTCTCACATGCCGTTCTTCATTCTCACCTCCACACCTTTCCTCGTAAACTTTCCCCTCCAGAACAGCCCTTGGCAGGCAGAGTCACCCTGATAGATAACCCCTAAGGCCATTTGGCCATGTCTAGAGACACCTTCCATTGTCATAGTCAGGGGCGGAGGAGAACTAGTGCATAGAGGCCAGTGATGCTGCTGACCACCCTGTGATGCACAGGACAGCCCACAGCAGAGAACCCTCCAGCCCCAAATGCCCTTAGTGCTGAAGGTAAGAAAACTTGGCCTAGAGAAGTCCCTGAGCACCCCAGGCCTTTGCTTCCATGAGTGTTCTCTTGCGACCGCAGGGTGTGGTTGTTCCAGGTAGATGGGCAGCCTCTTCTGCTGTCATTCACACCTACTGAGAAAGAACTCCGTGGATAGAGAGGTCCTAGGATATCTCTGGCAGGGAGCACCCATCACAGGACCAATTACACGACTCTGGGCACCAGGTTTGATTAGCTACAATTAGTTTATTGGAGACACAGAGTGAAACAAAGACAAACATACAGAGAGTTGAGTCATTGGCTTTGTAGAAGCTTCTGCAGGAGGCCCTAGAAGGGAGATGCTCTCCCTCACATGGGCCATGCCCCTCACAGAGTTATGGGAAAGCCACCATAGGTGCTCCCCAGTTCCACGCCACGGGTACAAGCACGCTGGCAGTTTCCTATAAAATGCAGATGGGGAGATTCTGGGACCTGCACTGCTCCCCCAAGTGTGATGGAAGAGATCAGACAGGACCAATGAATCCAGCAAGAAACAGAAAGTGGAAGAAAGGATGAATCCTCAAAACAACAAATCGGCTGACTGCTCAGAAAAGGTTACAGCAAAAGAAGCAAAGGTGCTGCCCTATCCTCCCCCCGGCTCAGGGCGCCTGAAGGACTGCGTACAGAGCAAGTAGGTAGGGAGGACAGGCTGCAGCCTGTGCACATCTGGACACTGGGTCATGGGAGGCGGGCGGCTGGCAGTGCAGCAGGCAGTCCTGGCAGCTCAGAGGGTGACAGCGATGCGCTCAGAGAGGCTGTGGTCTCCTAGCACTTCTTGCAGCCCACGCTGCAAGCGCTGCCTCCGCCGCAAGGGGCGCAGGAGCTGCCGGTGCCCACCACCACGTTGCCGCTGCAGGGGGCGCTGCAGACGCTGGTGGCTGCAGCAGGGGCAGCACCCGACACGCAGAGATCGCCACAGACGACGCCACCGCGGGAGCTGCTGACGCCTGAATGGGGAGAGAACCGGCAGAGACCAGAGTCAGTCACATTCAGGCGGCTTTCGGGCAAGCAAAATGTCCCCCCTCCAAAGGTTCTGGGGCCACCCCCGCTGGAAAAGGGGGAGAGGAGAGCTACTTACAGACATTCACGGAGCCAACGCCCTCACACAGCCTGTTGAGAGAGGAAAGGGGAGAGATCAGTGTCGCAGAGAGCCCACGGTGCTACCAACCAAGGTGGAAGATGAGATCCCTGGCCCTCTGGGCACTTTTCAAGGGGAAGGCGCCATGAAAGGCTAACAATCCACAAGCCAAGGTAGCCCATCCCCATCACCCTTGGATTCTGGTGACAGAATGTCTGGTGCACCTGGCTGTCTGCACATGACTGTTCGACCTTCCTGGATCTAGATCCTCACCCAGAAATCTAGATCTGTCCTGAGGATGAAGACTAATGAGATGGGTGACAGTACAGTGCCCTGCATGCCATGAGCATGCCAGAAATGTTAGCCACTGCGATTTCTGTGTTGACTGTGATTGACCTCTCAATGCATTTGAAGGGCAGCAGATTCCTGTCTAAATCTAGTCTGATCGGTGTCACTAGGATGTGGGCTTCAGGAGGGCAGTTTTTGTCTGTGCTTCTCATTGCAGAATCGTCAGCGCCTCAGGCAGTGCCTTGCTTGATTAATAACTGTTGGATGGATGAATGGGATTTAAGAATCCATTTAGAACAGGCTCAGAGATTATCTACACCAATTCTCTTTGGCCAGTGGAGAGACTGAATTCCAGAGAGAGGACATTACCAGTGATGGAGGACACCTAATTCTGCCCATCCCGCCTTTCCTTCCCACACAGCACTGTCTCCTTAGGGAAAC
>RJWH01011511.1:0-11912 GCA_004363575.1 Solenodon paradoxus | reverse complement strand
TAAAATGATCTCAGTATAGTAGTGTATCATGATTAAATATGGACTCAAGTACAAAATCCACAATATGTACCCAACTGAGGTACAAAATCAGGCAACTGCTCACTCTCCCCAGACAGGAGCTGACAGACTGCTTTGTAGTGGGATTACCAACCAGGAGATTAAGGGTTTGCTGCAGCTTCATTTGGGGAAAATAAATTGTCCTCATAGCAGACTCCAGATTTGAACTCAATTTAGTCCTACAAGGCTGCACGCTATTACGTGTTAACTCTGAGACCTCCCTGCTCCCAGGGAAGGGGTCTTGGGCACCATCTGAAAAGAGCTTATTCCCTTCATGGAGAGCAAGCTGGCATCCTAGTCTGAGAGGCAGAGGAGCTAGGTGGAAATTAAACAGGGAAAGAGATTTAAGGCCTGTTTTTCAAGCCTGGGAGCCCAATTTCATTGAACTACTTTCCCGCCAGCTATCTGGGTGCTACCTCCTGGCTCAGTCTCCCAGGGAGTCTCCATATGGTCCCCAGAGAGGCATCAGACAGGAAAGGGGCCATGTACCCCAGGTGCCCCACATTGGAATGTGGTCCCTATTTCTGCATTGAGAGTGGGAATCTCTCCTGAAACCCGAGCTTGAGGCGCATCAACCTTAATTACTGAAAAATGGGAACCAAATAGTATTTGCTTCCTGTTTCTCAAGGACTATTACCCAGAGCTCAACAGGAGACAGCAGGAGGTGAATGGGGGTGTGGTGAATGTGGCAGATGTTCTACAGTCCTGTGGCTCTCCAACACACGGGACCCCGGTTGTAGGCACCCCCATTTCCACACCTCACTGACCTTCCAACAATGGTGCTGGACAGTCAGGCGCATGGTGTCTGCATTAACTGTTTGAAATGTTTTCTTATCTCTCACCTCCTTCCAGGGAGCTTCCTGTCACTCTGTCCCTGATGATGACTTTAAGCTCATTCCCAGGTGGAAGAATGTGGTGTGGAAATGTGCATTACAGGAAGACCTTAGCACAGGGTAGACACACCCGACCTCAGCTTGACCTCAGTCCTTTACCATCACTTGGCTTTCCTGCACTTCAGTTGATTCCAGGGGCCCCTCTCCCACCATCACTGTCCCCATCCTGGGGACAGAGTAGACACCCTAGAGGCAGGCTGCCCTGTCAGGCATCATGGGGGGCAGAGGAGCTGGCAAGGGTGTTTTTAGGGGAAATCACACATCTTACTGGAGCAAGACTGCCTCCTGCAGATTCTACTGGGACAGGATCCCACAAAGTGACAAAACCTCACCTGAGCTCCTAGAGACAGCATCATAATCTTACCCCACAAGGTGACTTGAGCTTCCACCTGATATCCTGGAGACACTGCTGTTAACTGATCACACAATGTTACCCTGGCCCCCACCTGAACTCCCGCAGATTTTGGTTTTTAAAAATTCTGCAAGTCACATGTTAGCCATAGACTCAGATACCTGTGAAGAAAACAAATCTGGCCTCTGTCCAAAATCCCTGGCCTTCTATGCTAACCCCACCTGGATGCTCCAGTTCTACTTCTTCCTTCAGTAGCCCAGATGCCCCACAAGTAATGTATCTGGTTAGCAGGTACCTGCCTCTTCCTGAGGTGAACAGTCTTCCCTGATGGGGAAGTGGGGTGGGGCTACAAGCAAGATCCATTCCCCAGCAGATCCCAGTTAATTACCACTGGTGGGGGCTGGCCCCATTGGCAAGCTGTCCAATGTCTGCTCCCAAGTCTCATCAGTGGAGGAAGACCATGTTTGTTCCCAAGAGACATCGTGTAGAAAAGTGACCCAGCTGAATCCCAGTTTTCCAAAACATAATCTGTAAGCGCGTGTCCCAATCTTCTGCGAAAATATTCAAAAGGGGTTGTCTACCCTGGAAAACTGGATCATCACAGGCTGTTGGGTCCCAAAGGGACCAGGTCACAGATGGGGTTTCCAATCTCATTGTAGGAAACCAGTCATCTGAGGACATCAGTCGGTTCACATCTCCATCAGAAGACCAGCCAATAAAAGTAGTTTGAATCTGCACACATACTGAGTTGTAAGTGGCCAACACACTGAATCATCTCTCCTAAAGAAGCATTCTGGTTTCACAAATGTCCTGGGGGAGATTTCTGAGGGGACAGTCAGAATTCCCCTTAGGAGAATGGCAGTCAGTGCACAGGAATGGGTCTGAGCCAGACTGGGCAGTGTGGAAAGTGATCCAGGATGTCATCCCAGGATGAGACAAGAAGACAAAAATAAATGACCAAGCATACAGCCAGGGGGATCAATAGATCCCTGTGTACTCAATGGGAGTACAGGACATGCCCCTCCTCCAGTGTCCTCAGGGGCTTTCCTGTTCCCCCAAAAACATGAACTTTAGGACAACCCTCTTAAAGGGAAAAAAGACTTTGGGTCTGTGTGAGTGCTGGGGAGTTGAACACACTCAGAAGCTTCATGATAGCTCTCACAAACATCTCCTGAACTTCTCCCAGGGTCCCCCGGTGAGCCCAGACCCCAGTCCCTCTTTAGAAAGCTTAGGTCTCTCTCTGGGGAGTCCATGAAAAGTTAGTTCTTAATATAATCAATAGCAATATTATCAGTGTCAGGATAGAGTAAGAAACTACCACCATGTGTACTCTTTAAAATAGATTAATAGAACATTCTAAAAGAACTGGGGCTCATCTAGGTGAACACCTTGAGGACAGAGACAGACAAAAAGCACTATATCACCAACAGATAACACTGAAATTGTCTCTTAGCCTTTCTTGTAATGGCTAGCTCAAATTTTAGTGACTGACTAGTTAAATATTTTCTCAACTTTCAGTCATATCTTGTCAAAATTAACCCACCAAACTAGATAGCAGAAAAAGAGTAGGATATATTTATTTGGGCAAGGCTATAGGGAAAGTCAGTGAAAATGACTAACCAATTATCTCACCATGGTCCTCATGTAAAATAAGTCTCCAAGAGAGGAAGCTTTCTTAAAATTAACCCTATATTTCATGATTTCTAGGTGTATGAGGATCATACCACAGCACTGGATCAATCGCTGTGGGAAATTTTGAAAGATGCACTGGAATGGAATTCTAGGATCTCAATAATACTTACAGCATTCACAAACCCTGATTTATCCATCAGGAAAAATAGAGAATCTCACTATTTTTTCACTCATGTCCATGTTGGGGGCAGAAAGTAGAGCAGGACGATGTGGGAGCTGGCAGAACATTAAGAACACCAGGCCTAGAGCACCTGGCAAAGGCCGCCATAGGAAAGCACTAGGGCAGTGTTCCTGTAACTGTTCACGCCCCAAGACAAGACAGATACAGTTATATAGTCAGAAAATAAAAGGCTGCAGAAGCATATCTATGTTTGTATAAGCTGCTTGAAGCAATTTTATGATATATATGAACTCAATAAATAGGTGAAAGACAGGTTATTCAAGGCTCAGTCCGCGAGGCTTTTGGCCTCCTGGCCCCACATTTGTCTCTCTCTCTGAGATTCTTAATCTCCTGCAGTGTGCCCTCCTCTCCCCTGTTCCTGGGAGCAATCCCGGCATGCCCATACTACCTTTTATTAAATATTTTATTACTCTCATCTTTGTGTTTGATTTAATGATGCCAGATTTAACTCTAATAGGAATAAAATCACCTCTCTAGCCAGTAATTAAACTTTATGAAACATGTTCACTTCCTAACTTTGGAGGGTGTGTGGACTGTACATATTTCAGGAATAGTGATGTGCAATAGAAAGCACATCCCAGCTTCATAGGTTATTCTATTCTGTAATGACAACTCAAGTCAGAAACGGTCATAAAATAATTTATAATGCTATCATCCATGATGCTCATTAAAGAAGGAAGTCTAACAGAAGTGAAATCTTAGTGTTACTTAGACCTGTCTGCACATTTCAGCTGTGACCAAATAAATGAAGCTTTGGGAAGAACATGTCCATTTTATTTAACACTATACAATTTATGGGTATGCCTACTCTGTCCTAACAATACAATAGATTGTGAGGGTACGAGATTAAGTTCATATATAATAACCTGATCTGTCTCATTTGCAAAATTAATAAATTCTTCTCTCTGTATCCAGGTTCAATGTCTTTGTCAAGCTGTTTTGTGATTTATCTTAGGAGAAAAAGAATAATCAAAGTAGATATAAGATAGCTTTCTAAAAATCTGTTTTTTGCCTCACAAAATATCTGTAGCATCTCTCTGGAAATAACAGTAAGTTTCCATCATCTGAAGAGTGGATAAAGGGAATGTGGTACACTACACAAATTACTAATACTCAGCAAAAAATTAAACCCTGTCATTTGCAGCAATAGAGTGACCTAGAAGAAATTATACTTAGTGAGATAATCCAAAAGGAGAAAGTCAGACGTCATATGATATCACTCATATGTGGTACATAGAAAAATGTAGTAAACTAAATTCAACAACTTAGAATTTCAGTTCATAAAAGCAAATTAGTGGTTGCAATAAGAGGAAGATCTGGAGGGGAGGGAAAGTTAGGTAGAGAGGATTAATTGTATTAAGAGAAGTGGAAAGGGCAGTGAAATTAACATATACAGATGTAACTATACTATGATTACAACTTAAGTATATATGTTATGCTACAGCATTCCTTCAATAAAATTTTATAGTTAAAAGAAAATATGTATAGAATCTCTAAAAGACTAATATTCTCTGAATAGGTCCTAGAAGATGAAGAAGGCCATTAAGTCACTAACATAACAGAAGAAACATTGTTACAATGTGAATTTCTAATGGGATTTTCCTGTCACCAAAGCTTCCTTTGTTGAACACACACTCTTAATGAAACAAGACACTGGTTTTTGCAAAAGGGAAAGAGTTATTGCAAAGCCAGCCAGCAGGGAGACAGAAGCAGATGGGCTCATGTCTACCTCTCTGAATGGTGGTCATGGTGAGAATTTAAGGATCAGGGATTAGAGAACACAGAACTTCCTGTCTCTTAAGTTAATGGATCTGTCCATGACTGATAAAGGAGACTCAGGACCAGATCTTCATGGCTTAGGGACCCCTCACTTCTCAATATGCTCTGGATCATCTTCTCCTTAGAACTCTGGTTCCTAGGCAGTGACTTCAGTTCCATCTATCTGAAGGTCACTGGGAGGGGTCTGTTGTGATGTGTATGGCCCAGATCATTCTGCCCACAATTGTTATATCTACAAGAAAATTTAATATTTCCTTAAACAAAATTCTTATCAAATGACTGGGGATGTAAGATATTGAAATTTTCTAATTTGTGAGGTGTCTGCAAGTTCCTTAACTTAAAATACACAAAATCATGTTGAAGCAAAGTAAAAACAGATTTTTAAATACTAAGTAACTTGAAAAGATGTGGCTATATTCACTATATTTTGACTAAATTAACTTCTATAATGTAGTTGGACAGAGTTTTTGATTGCATTAGGATCAATTCAGTGTTGGCTCTGTCATTACTCCTCAATGAAGAAGATCCCCATTTTCTTAGGACACAGCCATATGTGATCCTTGAGTAAAGAAAATGAAGTTTAAGTTAAGTTTATTCATAATGAGATGGATGACTTACTGATCCATAAACAAGAGCCACACAATTACTGGAATAAGTATATTTCCAGAATGACATAAGAAGAAACCGGACCAAGAAATACGATTGAAATCACATGTGGACTCAAATCCTCACAGCATACGTTTATTCCTAATGTTTTGATTTCTCATCCAGGGTTCAATGAATAATTATCACACTTTATTTTAATGAATATAATTTAAAATATATTGGATATGTATTGAAAGTAAAATACATAAAGACAATAGATTTACATAGACATCATTGTAGGAAGTAGCAACCCCATGAGAGGCTAAAGAGCATAAGGTAAATGTTGGGCATTAAGGCAGAGGTGACTTAAACTGATATCAGTTGGAAGACTCTGAAAATAATTCAGATGGAAAATGATGCCAACAATTTAAGAGTCACATCTCTTCATAAAACTGTAGCTTAATGCTTTGCATGGGTAAATTTGAAGCGGAACACAAAAGTTCAATAACAGCATAAATGTCACAGGTAGAATGTGGAAGGAGCTAAGATGTCAATAGTATGAAGAGTTTTGAGATGAATAACATTGGTCTGAGGCAAACTCTTTGATAGCTGGTCAATTATAAACAGAGCAATTTTAGGTCCTCCAGTTCTGAGGTAAAGGACACAAGACACACTTCACAATTGAATGCAGATCTTATGAAATTCAAGTCTCCAACTTTGTTGCATATTAGATATTCTGTGATACTTCTAAAAATTCTAAATGCTCATTTTGCTCACAGTCCAATTAACCTTTAATAATTAATGGTAAAACTGAGTTTTAAAGATTTTTATAGATCATCAGAATGTTCAATTTTTGACAAATGTCATCAAATACATTTTGCCTAAGGCACCTACCTATCAAAATGAATGTGGATTATGGAATGGTTCTATAGTAAATCTGAATCATATAAAATACAGAAGAATTCATATTATGAGGTAATTCAATTATACAGTGATTTAGACACGTGAAGGTCTCCAGAAAAATCTCAAATATAAAATGTGCCAAAATAAGCAATTTTGTATTATGTAAATCCAGCAATATAAAATCAAGGCCTACAAAAATTATGTATGCAAAATGTCATGCTTCCCAATTCCAGATGTCCATTGGTACAATAATATATATTTAAAGGAAGATACACACAGGAATGAAGACAAGCAAGCAGGCATGCAGAATGGAGGGAGAAATACTTTCTTATTTATATGTAGCCATTCATGTTTCCTTTCCTGTCCCTGGGGTGTGACCCCATGTCCTCAAATGCATATGAAAGTGACTATAGTGGACCGTGGACCTAACTGCTACTCAATCGGGGTCTGCAAAATGCAAATATTTCTAATTGTTGAACACAACATTTGATTAGAAATTGAGATTAGATTATTCTTCTGAGGAGGCTCTGTAAGGCACTCTTGATGTCTCTGTTCCTCAGGCTGTAGATGAAGGGGTTCAGCATGGGGACAATCACTGTGTACCCCACTGAGGCCACTGGGAGATTCTCCTTCTTGGGAGAATTTGAGATAGCTGAACTGAAGTACACAGCTGACCCTGTTCCATAAAATAAGCAAACAACTAACAAGTGAGAACCACAGGTAGAGAAAACTCTATACCTCCCACCTGTTGATGGGATTCTCAAAATTGAGGAAATAATCTGTGTGTAAGAAAAAAGGATCCCTGAGACTTCAACCCCACTATAGATGGCACCAATAAAATACATTACATTTTGGGTGGAAGTATTTTTACAGGCACGAGAAACGAGTTGAGGAGGATCACAGAAAAAAGTAGGAATTTCTACATTTCTGCAAAATGTAAGCTGTGAAATCATCAAACAGTGGATCTGTGAGTCAAAAAGACTGATCAATAAAGACACCAGAACCAGCTGGTTACACAGACGGGGGTTCATGATTACTGTGTAATGTAATGGGTAACAAATAGCTACATACCTATCATAAGCCATCACAGTGAGGAGTACACTGTCCAAACATACAAAAATATAGAAAAGAGACAATTGAATCAAGCAACCTGCATAAGAAATTATTCTACTATGAAACTGAATGTCCAATATAATCTTTGGTACTATGCTAGAGGTGAAACCAATGTCAACCAAAGACAGGATGGAGAGGAAGAAGTACATGGGGGTGTGGAGGTGGGAGTCGGAGCTGACAGCCAGGATGATGAGCAGGTTCCCCATGATGGTGATCAGGTACATGCACAGGAACAAGATGAATAGAAATGGCTGTATTGCTGGATCATCAGACAGCCCCAGCAGGAGGAATTGCATGTCACCTGTGAGATTTAATGGTTCCTCACTGCAGAGACAGCTTTAGAAATACAAATAAGAGGGTATACATGTAAACACGTATCTGACTACATTTTATATTAAAAAATTCATCAATACAGCAATCACCATTGAGTATTGTACATATTCGCAATAACTCTGGATCGTGAAACATTATTCATAGACCTTTTTCTCATTAAAATGATATATCAACCTGTTACTATACATGCTGTAAAGATGAGACTAAGAAAATTAAAATAACAGGTTTAAGATATTAAAAATACGAATGTCATATAAATTTGTCCACTATTCCCAATAAGAACAAAAGAAGTAGGATTCAGTCTAACCCTTTAAAGATTTTCTTATAAAAAAGTCTATAAAGCAATGAAAAGGTAATTTTACCCCTTCACAAGGCAATTACATCTTTTCATCTGGATTATTTATAAACACTACAATATTTCTGCAATTAACAGAGCAATGTTCTGTGTGTACAATGTTGCACCTAAAATATTTTAAGCTACACAAATCATACTTTCCCTCTTCACACATATGAGTTAAAGGATTAAACATCCTGGTTCTTTCAGTTATAAAATATGCACTTCATGAGTTTTGTGTAAAGGGGAGAAATATGTCTTTTCTCCTCAAAACATCAAACTTGACCATGTTTATGAAAACCTATAACTGTACATACTACATAGTAAAATAGTCCACAAGAGGCTCAGGTCCTTTTTGTATCCACATTATACCATCTCCATCAGCCCCATAACAGTTGAATGAAAAAATGCATTTGAGAAGCAAATTAAAAAATACTCATAATCAAAATAACAATCCAAGACACTCATATTCCCTGAGTTCTTATGTTACTTCTGACCACATTAGAAGACTTTGTTTTTCTCTCAGTAATGTCAACATTCAAGCTAAATTCTGAGTATGAGCTTTTCTATTCACAAGGAGAGACCACTACAATTGGTGTAGTGAAGGAAGAGCTGGGGCCATAATGACCAGCATCCCCTATTTCTTGATTTTTCTGTCTTCCTTTGGCTCTATTGACTTATGACAATTATATATTTTTATGGAAAGGTTCAGAAATGCGGAATAAGGTGAGTGGCAGGCAGGAAGAGACAGGCAAAGGAGCACTCCATTTATTTTATCTAGCTTTTCATATTAGTAATTCACCTGAGTCTGGGGTCTTGAGTTCAGGACCTTGGGAGATTATGTGACACTTCTCCCAGTGTATACCAGACCAATAGGCCACCAGGGCATGCCTAGGAATGATATCTTTTGATTTGCTTCCTGCCACCAAGATTGTACTCTGGACTATTTGACATTGTGATGCTCTTATTGAGTGGTATCAATCCTCTCTGCTAGACACAAATGACCTATTTTAGAAGTTTCAATCTAATATATTCTTGACACTTAGAGACAAGAAGATAAAATTGAAGTTTCTCTAATGTGATCCTCTGTGTTGCATCCAACACATATCTACTGTTTTATAATGAAGTTGAATAACATTGGCCATGTTAAAGCCCTGTGGGTTCAGGGTAAAGAGTATACACTGTACAGTGATATAAATTCATTGAGCAAATCCTCATAAAAGAGTAGTCTTAGGAAAGAGAGAGGGAAGGAAAGACAGTGGTGATGTTGATTGTTACATGTGGAGTTCTGTTCTAGAAAAAATGCAGAAATCATATATATATATATATATATATATATATCTTGCATTTATGTTGTTGATACCTTTTTTACAATAGTATTACAGACCCACCAGATTAAACTTAGAACAAACCATGAATCATCTGGGACATATAGAAAGTATTAATGCTAACATATATTTTTAAAGGAAATATGTAGATAGGAATGTAAGTGATCAGGGATAAGCAGGCAGGAAGAATATGAAGTGAGAACAATTTAATTTTGTTGCTCATCATGATTTTTCCCCCAACCTAAAAAGCAAACCCAGCTCCTTGGGATGTATGTGGACTGTGCCAATCACTACTCTGCCAGGATATGTTTAAGGAAAACATATTAAGGACAGGACATATAATCCATATTTAAAACTATTTCATAGAATATGTCCCTAACACTGCAGATATTGATTTAAGAATAACCAGAGTAATAAATGAATAAATAAAAAACAAGATAGAGCAATACATCCAGTGACAATTATGTAAATGCTTAAGCAAGGAAATAAAGAAGAGAAACTGATATAAGTGAAATAACAAAAATAAGATAAGCATACAACTTGACCCTATGGAAATCCAAATTTCCCCAAAGATCTCATAGAATAAAAATAAAATAATATTTATCAAAAAAGGACAGGGCAATCATCTCTGCTTCACCTTCATCACCGGAACAATTACCTTGCTTACATTTCCCATTGCAAAGCACCATGATCCTTGAGTCCAACAGGGGAGCATTGTAGAGTCTGACCCAATGAGTAGTAAATTAAACATGAATTAAATCACTGGCATTTGATGGAATGTCAATTTTTAACTTCTTTTTGAATCTTCTTAACTTTTATGCAAAATATTTCTCTATGACATTTCAGGTTACAAAAACCTTACAGGTTTACCCCCAAATCATTCATTTCTGTACAACACCAGATAACTATCTCATAATTGAATACTGACACTCTTCCTGGACAGGATCTTCTTCTACAACTTAGATCTAGTTGATGACGCTCCACTGATGGAAATCCCAAATATTGGGTCCTCGTGTTACCTCTGATTTCTGACAACTTTGCTATAGATCATAAGATCTTGTAATCTCCTCCTCATGGTTAATTTTCAGTAAGGGAAGAATTATTAAGGGTATTTAAAAATCATTGTTTTCATTATAGATAACACCTCAAGTGAAATCAATTCACAGAAATGCAAGGCCTCCATGTGTACTAGACATATAGACTACACTGTGCTCCTCTGAAATAATGAAACTTAACATTTAATACAAATTTTACTATATAAATATTAGCTCTGTTTGCTGATGCCATGGCAACCACCCTGTAAGTTCTGGGGAAACAATAATAAATGACACTCAATGATTTCCCTTCAGATTTCTACCTTTGCTGACCTGGAAAGAGAAAAGACAGGTGGAGGAGGCAGACCACTGTTCTAGGCGAACTGTGGATAGTCTTGCCTTTGAGATCTAAAAAATGACTTCACACCAACTTTTGACCCAGGACATTGTCAAAATAAATTTAAAAATACAAATTGGTATTCCTAACCACAACAATAAAGGATACATGTACAAATATATCAGGGGAGCTCATGAAGATGAAAATTAAGATGTGACCAATTTTATAGTGAAAGGACTGAAAGGATCATGAACTTAATGTGTTTTATACAAAACGTATTTCTGATGATGCACGCCTTCATCTTGTATAAGGTTATGACACAATGTTCTTTCAAATTAATTCAAATAAAAATAAAAGCTATATAGTATATCAATCAAATCCTGTTACAAGAGCACCATCAGAAAAGTTTTATGGCATTAAGCTTACTCTCATCACCATTTTCTGAATCATCACCACCACATTTTGAACATTGTGGAATGATCAGGGGAAAATTTACGGAGATTCACTACCCGCTGATGTGGACAACATCTACAGAAGCTAGAAGTGCTGGTAGAGGAACAGAGATCTTAAAGTGTTCTGAAATGCAAGAGAAGAGAAAAAATAGCTCTATAGTTATCTGAGATGATACTTTACACACTCCACCTAGCTCACTCACTCAAATTAACAAACATTTCTTGTTAATAGGATTTGTGGTGGCCCTTTTTCCTTCATTTATCTCCCTGGAACTCACTGGGCTGTGCTGTGGTTCCACTGGGTCATGATTGGAATTAAAATCCACTGATGTCTCCTGATTGGTGAGTGATGATAGCCAAGGCTCTGTCCTCAAGAATTGTCGGAAGCCAAACTCCGGCATGGAGATGATGACCATGGACGAATAGGACATGGGTATGAAAGCAAACTGTACCACAATCCTGAAGGACTGGAATCACTATTTATTACTTCTGTATGGCCTTGAGGGATAATGCATTGAATTGCTAATTAGCACAATTGG
>RJWH01011510.1:0-11909 GCA_004363575.1 Solenodon paradoxus | reverse complement strand
TGGAGATGCCCTAAGAACATGGCATCTGTGATATGAACAGAGCAATGCACTTAAAAAATTTTTAGACAAAGTGCCAATAAATCCCTGAAGAATTGGCAGCACACAAAAATGTTTAGTTTAGACCCTCTTTTAGTGACAAATGTAGCAGAGTTTGTTTACCCAGGAGAAACAGGTTTTGAGGTGCTCTTCTGGTGATAAGAGATCCCTTCTTCTGTACTGGTCCAAGGTCTGTATCCTTCACATTGAAGATTTATGTTCTGCTTTTAGGAGAAAGGGAAGTTCAGGTATCATTCATTCATTGTTTCTTTGATACCCAATCATCATATCTTGACATATCAAGGCATAGTCTGCCCTGACCCCCAACAGAGTCTAAGTGGACAGATCTTGATTTATCAACAAGAGAAGTTTGCACCAAAAGCATGGTTGGGGCAGGACAGGGAGTTTTTCTTTCTTTGAGCACAATCACTCAAAAGGGCATCTTTCCAACCATGTTTATCAGTCTGCAGTTGAAATTACGTAAAAGACACTCGAGTACTCAGTGTGCAAGCAAGAACCTAGAGACCCATAAAAGGGCAGGCAGGTAATCACAAGGAACAATGAGAGACCACCTGGCATCATTAGGACAACTATTGGTTAAAAAATAAAATAAAAATAAATAGAATATAAGTGTTGGCAACGATAAGAAGAAATTGTACTCCTAGCATGAGTGTCAGCTGGTACAGCCTCTGTGAAAAGCAGTATGTCAATTCCTCAAGAAATGAGAATGACCAGGGTCAGCAGTTCCACTTCTGGGTATGGATCTAAAAGAATTACAAGTCAAGACTGAAATAGATATTTGTGCAGCCATGTTGATACCAGCATTCCCCACAATCACTAAAAGGTGGAAGCAACTCAAGTGTACATGGATGGCTGAATGGATAAGGAAAATGTGGTCTATATATACCACAGAATACTATTTAGCCTTAAAGAGAAAGGTAATTTTGACATATGCTACAACATGTGAGATGAACCTTGAAGACTTCATTCTAAGTGAAATAAGCTAGTCACAAAAGGATGAGTAGTATAGGATTCTACTTATGTGAGGTAACTAGGTACTGAAATTCACAGAGACAAAAACTGGCATGGTGGCTGTTAGAGGCTGAGGAGAAGGGAAACAGGGAGTTATTGTTAATGGGTGCAGAGTACGAACTTTGCAAGATCAAAAGATTCTGTGAATGAATGTTGGGCTGGTTGAACATCAAACATCTGAAAGGGTTTAATAGCCAGAAAACGTAGAAAACGCATACAACTCCACAATAAAAAAAAAACAAGCAACACAATCAAAAAATGGGCAGACAAACTGGATAGATATTTCTCCAAAAGACATACAGATGAAAAAAGAAGACATACAGGTCACCAACAGACATATGAAAAAATACTCTTCCTCACTTGTTATTAAGGAAATGCAAATCAAAACAATGAGATATCACCTTACAACTGTGAGATCGGCTATTATTCAAAAGTCTGGACGCAGTTTTACTTTGTTGGTAGGAGTACAAATTGGTGCAACCCTTATGGAAACCAGTATGGTGATTCCTCAAAAAGTTGAATATGGTATTCCCGTATGAACCTGTCATCTAACTTCTGGGTATTTCTCCAAAATAAATAAAAACATTAATTTTCAGAGATAAATGCAACACCATGTTCATTGTACCGTTATTTACAATAGCCAAGAACTGAAAACTACCTAAGTGCCCATTATCAGATGAATGGATAAAGAATATGTGGTATATACACCCAGTGGAATACTATACATCCTTTTCAGATGACATCCTGTCATTTACAACAACATGGATGGAACTAGAGGAGATTATGCTAAGTGAAATAAGTCAGAAAGAGAAAGAGAAATACCAAATGATTTCACTCATACACGGCATATAAAGTAACAAAGGAAAGGACCAGAATAAACAGAAACCAAACCTTGTACATTGCCAGTAGAACTAGGGCTACCAGTAGGGAAGGGAGTGTTCGATAGGGGGCAAGTGGTGGTGGGTCCATGGACAGTGGACGAGGACTTTTGGCCACTTGGTGGTGAAGTAGCTGTGCTGTCATGCATCTGAGGAATAGGGAACCTGCACATATAGGTTGATATTATTTTGTCAATCAAAGTTATCTCAATAAATATTAAAAAACAAATACATAATAATGACCTTATCACTGAAGAATTACCATTTAAACCATTTGAAGGTATACAATTCAACAGTACAAAGTACATTTGCAAAGTGTGGAACCATCACTACCATCCAGCTCACTCCAGTAGGAGGTCCCACACCCATTAGAAGTTACTCCCTGTTCACCTCTCTCCCAGTCCCTGGCACTCACCTCTGTATCTGTTGAATTGGTGTATGCTAGAGATTTCACACATGTGGAATACAACATCTGTCCTTGGTGCCTGGCTAATTTAACTCAGCATAGTATTTCCAGGGTTCAATATACTGTAGCACATATTGGTGCTTCAGTCCTTTTCACTTATTTATTTTAGAAAGGAAGGAAGGGAGAGGATAAAGGGGTATTTTAGGGAAAGAAGAAGAAGAAACATGTTTATTGATATACTTATTGAGTATTGATATACTCAAGACCTGGCTCCAGGTCTTGAATCCTGGTCAGTGAGCTGTACCTGGTTTTCCCACCCGCGTGTCAGCCTCTGAACCACAAGTGTGTGTCCCCTCATTCCTTTTTATGACTGAATACTATTCCACGTGTGGCGATACCAGATTTTGTTGATCCTCTCATCCCTTGATGGGCACTGGGATGTTTTCATCTTTTGACCATTGTGAATACTGCTGGCATGCACATGAGGCTACAAGCATATGTTCATACAAGTCTCAACTTGGTGTGTACCTCAGAGTGGAATTGCTGGGTCACATGATAGCTCAATGTGAACACTTTTCAGGAATGGCATGCAGTTTTCCACAACAATCACACCATTTAACATTCTTACCAGCAATATTTGAGTCATCTAGGAGATGATTCTGATGGGTTCTGAGAAGAGAGGACACAACCAAGGTCATCTGTGTTTAGGGAAGTCACTGGCTAGCACTTATTTTTGAGCTCTTTCCCCTTATGCCTTATCTTTATACCTTTTTGAGTTGTGTTCAAAAAAATAAATTTCTTTCCCCTCCTCCTCCTTTATTTAACCAAGTCTTATCATGGTGTCCTCACCTGGGAAATCTTGAAAGTCCTAAAGATTTTCAGAGGAACCTCACGATGCCGAGCAAGCTGCTTTGCACCTGCCAGGCCTATGTCACAGCATCATTTGCCTTGTTTATTAGACTTGGACTCAAGGAAGGGGCAGACACTGCCTTCGTGTTAAGCCTTGGCACTGGCACTGGAGTGTCTGAATGAGCAGTCTCCCAAGGGCTGGAACAAAGCCTTCCCAGTCGAGTGCAGCAGGCAGCCTGACAGCCTACCCCTTCCTGCCTTCTGGCCTCTGAATATGCTTTGCATTAAAATACCCATTTTGGCTTTGTTTGGAGTCAGTTCTCAAGGGAGCAATAAAAGATGAGCCATTAACATGTGGCCCATGGAGATGGAGTGGATTGAGAAATGACTACAATTCATCGAAATCAGGCTCTTTAGGCACTCGTTCCACACACCAGCATTGCCTGCAGTGTTGTGTGTATTATTCCTGCACTGCCACTAACTGGAGACACAATTTCACCGATTCCCTTCCTGCTCTTGGTCTCAGTTTCCCCATCTACTAAGTGAGCACGGAATCTCCAAGGGGCACTTCCAACTCTGAATATTCTATGATTAATACTTGGAGAAAGCTTGGTTTAACAAACACTGGGCATCAGATCTATGCCATAGAATGGCAGGCAATACTTTGGAAGAACTTTTCTTTCCCCAGTGAAATGGTATGAAATAAATGCCTTTTATATTGATACCACCTCCCATCCTCCAAAACAGAACTCCACCCTTGGATATGTTGTAGGATAAGGTTTCCTTTGCAGAATTTTAGTGTGACCTTTTTTTGAGGCAGAATATTATGTTGGGGGGATGGTAAATGGGGGGTGGGAAAAGTTGGATTGTGATTAACCAGATAATGAACCCCATCTGCTTTTAATCAGCCCCTTCCTGTTCTCCCAGACCTCTAAACTTTTAATATTAATGGAAACAGATTTGAATTCTGGAAAGAGCTATTCTGGAAAATAATTGGATATTTACTAGGTGAAAAGTGAAATTGTGCAGGCATTTCATAGGGTTTGGTATTTGACAGGTGCCATTTTTCTTTCCAATGTGTTGCATACCTCTGCTTTATAAACCAATATGGATAGTGGCATAAAAAGATTACAGGTTTACATGGTGGTGAGGCCTGGGAATATATTCGGGGGTTCGGGGGCTCAGTGAGCAGAGAGAGAGAGAGAGAACTTCAGTTGTGCACAAGGCTGAATTGCTTAAATGAGTTGGGGAGAGTTACTTGAAAGCAAAGAATGATAATTATTTAAAAGAAATTCAGCTATGTTCATAAAAGTGCACAGACACACAGAGACAGAGACAGCGACAGAGAGAGACACAGAGAGAGACAGCGAGAAAGAGAGAGAGGTTATCTACGAAACTTACCTATGGAAATTTGACCACAGGAAGATAATGCCTCCTTTGGCTTCAAAAAGGATTTTGTTGCTAGAAGAGGTAAGAAAGTACTGGAAGGAGTGGGGAGCTTTTATTAAAACAAAGCAAAGACCCCCTCCATGGTTGTAGAGAAGCAGAACAGGCTGAAAGCAGAACTGGTAGGAAGGAAAACAGGAGGGCTGACCCAATGGGTTGATTCAGTAGCCTTGGGTTCTTTTGTTTGGGGCCCTCTCATATCAGGTTCCAGCTGTGAGCATCACAAGCCCTTATGTCTTCTTTCACTTACTGGCCTGGCCTTAGTGTATACAAAGCACTTTGGAGGGACTTCCTGTACATACGCTGATATTTTAGAAACTTATTTTTCTTGACATGAGGGAGAGAACCAAGAGGAACTGTTTCATGAGGCACACTCAAAACAGGTTCCTAAATAGATATTCTTCTGATGCTGCCATAATTTATTTGTAGTCCCAGAGAATGGATTGAGTTTTACCAGAATCTTACGTGCTTTTTGGCCCTACGTGCTCGCTATCAGTCTCTTCATGGCAGCCGCCATCTTATTTCCCGCGTGGAGAGAGTGTGCACTCATTTTTGTCTTTCTCAGCAAAAAATGAAAGAGTTCATATTCATGGTCATTTTTTTCTCCCTCTAGTTGCAGTACCTGTTTTTTTTTATCTACTGACAATTGGCAATGGGACATGTGTCCTCCATCTGTGAACAAATTGATGGTCACAGGTGAGCCTAGGCAGGAACGCCTGGACTGCTCAGTGCAAATTGATCCACTGCTAGAACAACAACCTTATGCCTACTGATACAGTAACATATTTAGATCTTAGGATCTAAATTACTTTGCAGGATGTTAGTCCTATCCTTTAGGAAGGACACTGTAGGAGCATTAGAGAAGTATCTCAATCGTCTAAAAGGCTTTCTTGTGAAGGAGTCTTAAGTGACCATATGTCAGCCTTTTCCAATTTCAGAGGAAGCCTACTTAGAGCAAAGAGCAAATGTTTTACACAACAACGCTAATTCACAAAAGTATAATCATCCCCTTGTTCATTGCAGCACTATTTACAATAGCCAAGACCTAGAAACAACCTAAGTGTCCATCCACAGAGGGGTGAATAAAGAAGATGTGGTCTATATGCAATGGAATACAACTCATTTGTTAAAAATGAAATTCTGTCATTTGCAACAACATGGTTGGATGTGAAGGGTATTACGCTTAGTGGGATAAGTTGGAAGGAGAAACACAAGCATTGTATCATTTCACTCATATGTGGTATATAGAGAAACCAAAAAAAGAAATAAACCAAATAAAAAATAGACTTTGAGGCTATAGAATTAAATCACCACAAAGGAAGGGGGGAGGGCAATTCGGGTAAAAAGGGGTCAACTTTATGGTGAAGTCTAGAACTAGACTGGTGGTGGTAAACTTAATGTATTAAGACATTCAGAAGTTGATTTATGAGGAAGCATACCTTAAACCTATGTCATGTTATGATGTATTGTTTCTTCCATAACATTTAAATTAAAAAAAACTATAAAAAAGAGTAAATGTTTGAGCTTCTGTAAATTCATTAAAGATGTGGTATACTTTCAACTTATCCTATAAACTACGTCCTTTAGAGCAATACTTAAGCAGATGAGAAAACTGAGGACATCATAGGAAATTCAAGGTCATTGAACAAATTAGTATCAGAGCTGGGACTAACCTTTATGTAGTCTGAGGGATGGGCCAGTCCAAGGTCTAGAACAAAAGGTTAGGGAGTCAAATTAAGGCAACAGAATGATTTTACTTGGCTCATACAGAGCTCAGACCCAGCACCAAGGACATCTCAATATTGCTTTGCAATCTGAACCCTGAGCAAGAAAAGATCTCTCCATCCCTACCAAGTTTAGTCCCATTATTTGCTCTCCCTCGTTACAGCTAAAAGCTAGTCCTTGGTGGGAAATTCCCAAAAGGTTCTCTCCCAGCTATTGCTTGCACTCCTCTAAATGTATACTGGACTCTTTTCATTCCAGAGAATTGTCTGGAGTGAATTGGAGAGGGTAAGAGATGGAGAGAGGAAAAGATGCAGAGAGGGAAGAATGAAAGGATGGGTTTGCTTGACTCCCTGGGCCCAGTTTGGCTCAGTCATACTCGGTACTTAGGCTGTATCTCCCGGGGAATGCTCATATTCAACAGACTACCCAGAGAAACCTTCTGTTGACTGGATACCCTCCAATGACCACCTCCTGTAGGCTTCAACTTTATTGATCTGCAAAAAACCCAGTTGAAGAAAACCACTGTTCATTTTAGTTTGAATACCAATATAGTATAACTGTGTTCCAGGGATTCACTCTGTGAAACATCTATGCCAAAACTTTTTTTATTGAGATGAAATTTACATTCAAGAAAACACTTTAAAGTAACCAATTCAGTGGCATTTACAGACTTCATGGTGTTGCATAAGCATTGCCTCTATTAGTTGCAGAATATTTTCATCATCCTGTAAGGAATCCCATCCCTGTGAAGCACAAACTCCTCGTCCCCTGCTTTCCTCACCCCTGGCAACCCCCAATATTCATTCTTCATCGATTTACCTATTCTGGTTATTTCATATAAATGGAAAAATGCAAAATATAATCTTTTGTGTCTCGTTTCTTTCACTCAGCATCACGTTTTCAAGGTTCATCCAAGATGAAACATATACAATATTTCATTCATTTATATGGCTGAATAATATTCACTCTGCAGGTACTCCACAATTTGTTCATTTGTTCATTCAGTCTCCCTTCGAGGGGCCTTGCCACTATTTCCATCTTTCGGCCATCATGAATGGTCCACTTATGAATATGTGTGCATATGTATTTGTTTAAGTTTCTGTTTTCAATTTGGCAGGGGTGGCGGTGAAGCACGTATCTATCTAGGAATAGAATTGCTGGGTCATGGGGTAATTTTTTTTTTTTAAGGAAAGGTACAACAAGAAATGAAGGCAAGTAGGCAAGTAGGCAGGAAGAGAGAGGAGGAAGAAGCATTTTATTTATTTACTTGTTCATCTTGGTTGTTCTCCCCGGCCCTTGGACACAAACCCGGGTCATTGGGATATATGTGGACTGCTCTCAGCTGAAGGCAGCAGACCCAATTTCTACTCCACCAGGGTATACACATGTGGTAAGTTTTATGTTTAGCTTTTTGAAGTACTTTACAGCAAAAGATTTATTGAGGTCTAATTGGTAGGTAACATTATATTAGTTTTGGTGCATCCTGGTGCAGTAGCAGTTGAGCGAATCAGTTCGCATACATCCCAGGATTCCAGTTCCGTCTTCTGGGGCCAGTAGGAATAACCAAGATGGACAACTAAATAAAATAAATAAATGCTTCTTCCTCCTCTCTCTTCCTGCCTGCCTGTCTCTGCTCACCTTCATTCCTGCCTGCACTTTTCCTTGAAAAGTGTATATATGTGTGTGTGTGTGTGTGTGTGTGTGTGTGTGTTTCAAGTACATGACATCATGATGTAACATTTGCTTAAATTACAAAATTATCACCACGATAAATTTAGTTGCCATTTCTGACCATACAAAGTTAACTCTTAGGATTTACTCTTTTGGCCGCTTTTAAGCATGTGCTTAATACTATTTGCTGTAATTACCATGCTGTACTTTACATGCCCATGACTTGTTTATTTTATAACTGAAAGTTTGTACCTCTTGACCTCCTTCACTCATGTTACTCATCCCCCAAACCTTTCCCTTCTGGTCTCTGTATCTTAGTTTTTACTCCCATATGGAAGTAAAATAATGCAGTATTTGTCTTCCTTCCTGACTGATTTTGCTTAGTACAACTCCTTCAAGGTCCAGTCATTCATTTTGATGACAGAGTAATATTCCATTGTAGATACAGTTATGTGTTGCTAAACAATTGGGGTATATTCTGAGAAATGCACTATTAGGTGATCTAATCACTGCAGATGTTATAGTGTAAATCCACAAACCTAGATGACATAGCCTACTACCCATTTACATATATGGTATAGCCTAATGGGACCACTGTTGTAAATACAGCTCATCCTGCATTGAAATGTTAAGTGATGCATGACCGTGTACATTACATCTTCTTTAGCCATGTACCCCTTGTTGGACACTTAGGCTTTTCCCAAATCTTTTTAATGTCATTCTGACATCTCTTGACCACTTTTAAAATGCCATGGCCATATGCTCCCACTCTATAGGTGGTAGATACTTAGAGGATATTCACTGGTGTTAACATTAGTCTGTTTAGTCTAAAATTGGTCAAATGCAACTTTCAAGTACGTTTTCCTGAAAATTTATCATGAAATGCTCTCAAAGCCAAACAGGAAGTTATTTTTGCATTATAAATCAGCATTATTTACTAGAAATGTTTGCACCGTCCAGGGTAGCTCTTAGGTATATGTGATTATTGATAACTTGAAGTGTGGCCAATGAGACTATGGAATATTTCAAAATTTAATTTAATTTTTATTAAAATAAAATTTAAATTTAAATAACCACATGTGGGTATTGGCTACTGAAAACTGAAGTTTATACCCAAGTCTTTTTTTTTTTTTTGCATTAGTGGAGGGAGATAAACTTGGGCACGCTGAAACATAAACTTACTTTATAGATATAAATAATAAACATGACACACCCTGGTATAGTAGCAGTTAGGTCAATCTCCTCAAAGGAGCACAAGGCTACATACCCATGGGTTCGAGTCCCAGGTCCAGGGGAACAACCAGTGTGAGCAACGAAATTAAAATTAAAATTAAAATGCTTCTTCTTCCTCTCTCTTCTGCCTGCCTGCCTACTTGCCTTCACTCTTGCCTGCATCTTTCCATAAAAAAAGAATAAACACTCAATGCTAGTAAGTTTAGTGCAAAAATGGTATTTTAAATAGCACTGGTGCCAGTATAAAATTTTCTTAACTAAAATTAATTCATTCATTCACTTATGTACCCACATTATTCAACACATGCCTTAATTGCATGTTTATCATATCATTTATTTTATTTAGTTATTCACCTAGGATTTTTTCCCAAGCCCTGGGTCTTGAACTTTCTCAGGACCTTAGGATATATATGGACCGTGTTTGGTGAACTAAACTGCTAGGACACCAGAGTGCGACATGGTTTTCGTTTTTAAGCACTGACTAGGTCAGTGCTGAGAAGTTTATATAAATTATTTCATTTACTCTTTGCAATAACCTAAATTAGATATGGTTGTCCCTATGTTATAAACAAGGAATTTGTGGCTCGTATAAACTAAATGCAGGTAGGGGTGCGAGGAGAGAATCTTTGGGCTGAATTTTGAAGGGCACGCAATAGATAATCCCCATCAACAATCCACTTAGCTCTATATCTTAACCTTTCTTTTCACATACTTTAACCCAATAACTCTATATAAGGGAATTTATCTCAAGGAAAATCCAAAATCAGAAGAAAAAACTTACATAAATGATGGTGTTTGTTTCTCTACTGTATGTAATACTGAACAATTGGAAATAATCTACTTGTTTAATAACAGGGGAATTGTTAAATTATGATCCCTCTGTGGAATATTAATGCAACCAATGAAAAATTTTAAATGATAATTAAGAAGACTCTGTAGTAACATCAGAAACACTTATGGTATCATGTCAAGCGATAAAAGCAAAGTAGCACATTATATATTCACTATGAATGCAATTATGGAGCACAAGATTACATATGGACAGGGCTAAAAGAAACATGCTACGAACAAAGAGTTGTTTTCAGGCAGCGGGGTCTGGGGTAAGTTAATTTTACTTTTTTCAAAGTGTTATTTAATAATATTTGATCATTTACTATAAAATAAGAGGAATTAGAAGAAATGGGACATCTCAAGTCTTTTCTCCCAGATTTATGTGACTTTCACTTGTTCCAAATAGTCATTTTCATTGGAAAATTTGAAGATTCTTTTTAAAATGGATTGAATGTGGAAAATATTGTGTGGTCCATTCTGTCACAGCCTGATCAGACTCTGGGTAATTAAAGTAAATTGAGAACTATTTTCTTTGACCATGTTTGAGTGCTCTTGATTTCATCATGATATACAACAGAAATCACATTGCTGTCAAAAATTTGCTGATGATGAGGCTTCGGATTTAGAATATGAGACATAATGAGTGACAGTCATTCCATTTTCAAAGTACCTTTCTCGGGACCAAATTCAGGTACTGGGTGTATTTCTTTTAAATTTCTGTGATGACATTACTATAAATTCAAGTCTTGATTTTGATCATTAATGGGCTGCTGCCGTTACACAAATGTGGAAGAGAAAGGAAGATAATTGTTTTTCTTAAGTTGATGATATATACAAATGTAAGTGTGATGGGTACACAAAAGGCACAATTTCCATTTACTAATGGCATCATCTCAAGTCTGAGATAAGCACAACGTTGGTCAGGTTCTATTTCTCATCCAACAAATAAAGTCAACTACTAGATCCAACATGTTGGCTAAGAGTCACACAGACCAAGATTCAAATTCTGTGCCCCGTTTGCTACTTGTGTGACTTGGGGAAGTTATGTCACCTTTCCACGCGGCAGGCTTCTCATCTGTGAAAAAGGGAACAGTAATATAAAACCTACTTCATAAGGTTGCTTTGAGTGTCATCTGAAATCATAGTCAGTGCTCAACTACACACTTATATGTATCTGCCACACACACTTATAATTTAATAAAGCATAACCACGATTATTAGCTTATATAACATACTGTGCTAAGTAATGGTTTGTTTACTTATCTTTTTCCTGGAGCTATTTTAACTTACTTGAGGGCATGGGTATCTTGCTCCCCATTGCAACCCCAGTCCCTAGCAGATGGTTTGGGGCACAGTAGCTGGTCAAGAAATAATTGTGAATTTTTGTACTCCTTGATGAGATGGCCAGTCAAGTGTGGCCACAAGAGGAGATAGAAGAGAGGCTCAGGGAAGCAGAGTTTACTATACTCACAGGAGAGGAGGCATGGCACACCAAGCAGGTTCACATGGGAAAGACACCAAGGTAGTCAGAAGACAGGAAGAGCAAGTGGCCTGCTTATGTCATGCCTTTAGAGGCACACCTCCTTGATTGTGATGTGTTTGAGTGCACTTCTCAGATACTGTATTTTCATAAAATTGAAGGTTTGTGGCAACCCTGTGATGAGCAAGTCAATCAGCACCATTTTTTCCCAGCAGCACATGCTCACAATGGTCTCTGTGGCACATTTAATTCTTGCAATAGTGCAGATGCTTTCATGTATTATATATGTTATAGTGATCTGTGCTAGAGATCTGTGATGGCA
>RJWH01011509.1:0-11915 GCA_004363575.1 Solenodon paradoxus | reverse complement strand
ATAGTGGCACCGCACGGCCAGCGAGCCCCCCTCCAGGCCTCTCTCTGCCGCTGGGCCCCAGATGTCAGGTGCGCCTGGAAAACACAAGCCCAGGTGTGTCCCCTCTCCCGCTGAGGGCGCACCTGCTGCGCAGAGAATGACCCCGCACATCAAGGGCCTGGTGAGCTGAAGAGCAGTCAGGGCAGGGGCGCACCTTCCAGCAGACCCCCGTCCTTCAGAATTCCACTGGGACTGAGCTGCCATGCGCGTCACTGAGGAGTGCAGGTACCAAACTCTCAGACACAATCATATTGACGTTGAATGATGGTGGCTCCCTCTAACTGGCCTTCCCCCTCCTTCTGGCCAGGCACCCTTTATTCTTCCACAATAGCCCTGTGCTGCAAGGGTCTGCTGGGGAGAGGCCAGCATATCTCATTTCCACAGAATGGTTACTGCCTGACCTTGTGCCATGACCTCAGGTGGTCCGGCTGAAGCATCCATGTCACCTGAATGTGCAGAGGCTGTTCCTAGTGGTTCTGATGGTTTCTTGTGGGTCTATAGCAAAGTTCCCTACAGGAATGACTGACGTGTCCCGAACCGTGGTGGGAACCCTTTCCAAGTGCTCTGCGTCCTCTTACCACACAGATTCCTTTTTTCAGTTGACAGGCTTTCGTTTCTTTATCAAAAGCAAACATGTGAGTCCTTTTGGATTTCCCATTCTGCTCCCTAAGCCAGTCCATAGTCTAAACACTGTAGCCACGTTCTAAGGTATTCAAGCATGCAGCCACATTTTCTTAGGATGCATGGCCTTGTTTTTCCTTTCATGTCTTAACCTAAAGGTTCAAGACACAGGGCAGTATTTGTTTGCATAAGAAAACTACTTCGGGGGCACCCCCTTGAGACACTGGGTGCAGACCACACACAGGCCAGGGACCCCGGGTTTGAGAGCCAGGACCAGAGTGATAAACCAGAGTGAACAACAAAATAAATCTATTTCTTCCTCCCTTAATTGTGTCTTCCTCCTCTCCCTTCCTTCCTCTCTTTAAAAAAAAAGAAAGAAAAAATTTCCAAGCCTCATGAAAAATAGCAATTGCCACTAGATCTCATGTCAAACACCAGAACATGCAAACAACTGTGGTTGTGGGGGGAGATGGCCCAGCCAGACAGGGCCCATCCCCTCAGCCAGCGAGCGCCAGTGACCTCTGTGGTTTCAGATCATTTTCTGTTTTCTGGAGCAGTCAGGCATTTGGATTTTGTGTGGCAGCTCTAAATTTAAAAGATTAGTTACATTTGAAATAAAACAACATCGGTCATGTGACCTGGGTCACACAAACGCTGTCTGTGAACGTGGCTGTCGTGTTCAGCTTCTGACTTCCCGGGTGCTCTCTTGGTCAAGGTCTGACGCTAGAGAGAGACTAATTCAGACGTACCTTGGTGAAGTAGTTGGGTCAGTCGCCTCTGAAGGAGCATAGGCCACAAACCCCTGGGTTTGAGTCCCAGGTCCAGGGGAAAACAACCAGTGTGAACAATTAAATAAAAAAATAAAATGCTTCTTCCTCTCTCTTCCTGCCTGCCTGCTCATCTTCATTCCTGCCTGCACCTTTCCTTCAAAAACTAAGAGAGAGAGAGAGAGAGATGCTAGTTTTACAGATGAATCTGGCATATTCCATCATTTTTATGCTCTAAGATCAGAACTTAACAAGAGCAGAGGAATACTTGTTTCCTGAGAATCTTTCAAAATACCTATACCTGTAAAAACTATCTGGCAAATTCTGTATTTGGGGAAATTCTTTGATTACTTTTTTCCTTAAATTACACGAATATTGATCAATTCAAGATTTTTGCTTTTCTTAAATCAGTGTGATTACTTGTTCTTCTCAGAAAGGTGTCTATTTTCCAGAGCATACATTAGCATATATAGTTCTACAATTATAAAATGGCCTTTTATAGTTAAAATGTTCATATCTATTATAATTACACATTTTATTTCATGCACTGCTTTATTTTTGCATCCATTACAGGACTTAAATATTTTCTCCTTTATTGTTTCTCTTCCTCCTCCTTTTTTCCTATATAATTGATATTGACAAATGACATTGTCTTATTTTATAAATTATTACTGCCTTCTGCATAATTTCATTCCTCTTATTTCCCTGAGAGTTGCGTGTGTTACCTTTCTCCAACTTGTTAAGTTAGAAACTCTAATAATCTCCTTTCTAAAATAATTAAAGCACGGTTAAGCCTAAGAATTTACTTTTGTCCCCTTTTTAAATGGAGATGTAAGGTATGCGGCGGCTTGACAGTTAAGTATCCGGGCAGAATCCACACACATCCTAAGGATCCAGGTTCAAGACCCGGGGCCAGAGGGAATGATGAGGCCGGACAACTAAATAAATAAATGCTTCTCCCTCCTCTCTCCGCCTGCCTGCCTACTTGCCTTCATTCCTGCCTGCACCTGTCCTCTCAAAAAAATTGACATAGAATTCTCATATCAGAAACTTTACTCCTTTAAAATATGGACTTCAGTGGGTTTTAGGATTGTCACTAAGTGGTGCAATCTACTTTATCCAGAACATTCCATCCCCTCACAAAGAAACCCTGTTCCCATTAGCATCCACTTTCTTCTTTGCTGAAGCCTTTAGCAACCATGAATCTACTTCTCTGGCTCTGCCTCGCGTGGACTGTTCATACAAAGAGAATCATACACTCGTGCTGGGCTGCTTCCCCTCCCGCAGCATTTTCAGGGCTCTTCCAGGTTGCGGCAGTGGCCAGCATTTCCTCCCATGGTGTGTAGTTGCCACGTTAGTAAACCCGTTCATCAGTTTCTCATATTTGGGTTGTTTCTACCTGGCGGGGTTGGTGAAGAATACTACTGTGAACTCTCACGTAGTGGTTTTAGCAGAGGTGTGCGTTCCTTCTCTGGGATGTTCTAGACGTCAGATCACTGAGTCACGTGCTAACTCTGCTTAATTTGGGGAGAAACTGCCAAACTTTCCCCCCAAGAATTTACTTTGAATACAGCTTGGGTCACACAAGTTTTGAGATGCGGGCTATTTTCCATTGTTGAAATAGAGTGTCCTTTTATCCCCACAGCATCGTCCTACCAGTCCTCAGACAGTCCTACCAGGTTTTCCAAAGGACATGTCCCTCCTCCATCTCAAATGGTAGTTTCTCTAAATCATTTTCAGATGCAGATTGGTCTCCAGTGAGGAATTTTTCGGGTGTATTCGTTTCTTGAATGTTTCCTGTAATGTTGTCCTTTCGTGATACAGAAAGATTTTCAGATTAACTAAAGAAACCTACAGAATTCAAAAGACCGCGTATGCGGTTGCCTCCATTCCCGGTGGGTGTTGGGAAAGCAGATCCAAGCGTGCGGCCCGAGTTCGGTTCCCAGCAGGCGTCTCTGGTGCAGCAGGTGTGTCTCTGTGGTACTTTAGCCCCCTCTCTCACCACCTGAAACTTTAACTTTGCCAGGTATTCCTTTTATTTAAGGACAGGTGCAGACAGAAATAAAGGCAAGTAGACAGGCAGCCAGGAAGAGAGAGCAGGAAGAAGCACTTTATTTTATTTCCATTTAGTTGTTCTCATTGGTTGTTTCCCTCTCAATCCAGCACTCAAACCCAGGGGGATGTGGCCTGAGCTCCTTCAGAGGCAGTTGACCTAACTGCTGCTCCACCATAGTGCACAAAAACTGTAAACTAATTTTTAAAAGGAAAGGTGCAGGCAGGAATGAAAGCAAGTACACAGGCAAGTAGGAAGGGAGAGAAAGGAAGAAGTACTCTATTTTATTTTTATTTAGTTGTTCATGTTGGTTGCACCACCACCACCTCCCCAGACCTGGGACTCAAACCCAGGCATCTGTGGCCTGCGCGCCTTCAGAGGCAGTTGGCCTAACCGCTACTGCCCCAGACCTGCCACCAGATATTCTGATACAGTCTACAGTTTTCATATACAACATAAAAATATCTGTAAAAAGACATATGTCCAGAATATTAAAAAAATACCTGCAACTCAATAATGGAAAGAAAGCAATCTTTTAAAAGGCAAAATACATGAAGACACTTTACAAAACATGGTGTCCAAATGGCCAATGACACATAAAAAGTGTTAGACACCATTAGTCACCAAGAAATGCAATGGAAACTATAATTAAAAAAAAAAAAAGCTATAGTGAGATATCACCCAAAACCCACTAGATGGTTAACATTTAAAAGACTAATATCATAGATATTGGAGAAGGTAAGACATGATGGAAACTCTCACACCTTACTGATGGACCATCGTATAGCATAAAATTCATAGATTCAAAAAGGAAAAAAGGGCTTAAACTTAATAAGCAAGACATTTATTGCAAAAGCGAAAAACACAGGATGTATAGGAAGAAAAGAAGAAAGTACAAGGAAGAAAATAAGAGCAAAAACTTATTGAAATAGAGAAAAAACAGAGGGGGCCAACAAAGCCAAGAGTTGGTTAAAAAATGAATAAATAATAAAGAACCCTAGCAAGATATGATATGGAGAAGATCTAAATGATCAACAGCAAGAATGAAGAGTGGGCATCTCTACATCTCTTTCATATTTAAAAGATAGAAGAGAAGATAATAAAGGAAGAAGATAATATAAGGATAGATCAAAACAAGATAATGGCAATCAATTTGCTATTTTAGTTGGAATTGCATGTTCCTAGAAAAAAAGAACACAGTATACCGAAATGAGTACAAAAAGAAATAGAAAGATTGAATTTTCCTACATCTATATAAATATGTCACATCTACTATCAAAACTCTCCCCTAGAAATAACGCCAGTTCTATACAGCTTCCATGGGGAGACCTACCAAACATTTAAGGGAGAAATGAGGTCTATCGTACACCAAAAAGTGCAAAACATGGCAAAATAGGGTGCAATCCCAAAACTATTTAATAAAACATAATATTAATGCCAAACCCTGAGAAGGGAAGGGTAGTGCAAGAAAGAAATATAGGAAATATCAATTGTGAACATAAATGCAAAAGTCTGAAACAAAACACCAGCAATCTGAATCCAGAGATACATAAGAAAGATAATACATTATCACCAAGTTGAGTTTAATACCAAGAATGCAAATCTTGATCATAAGAAAATCAGCAAGTGTAACATGCCACCTTACCGAATAAAGGAGAAAAACAGTGTGGCCACCTCAACAGATAGAGTTCAACACCCATACATGATTGTTAAACTCTTATCAAATTGAGTATAACTTCCTTTATCTGACAAAGATTATCTGTTAGCTTTTTTTTAATGAAAAGTGCAGGCAGGCAGGAAGAGAGGAGGAAGCAGCATTTTATTTTTTACTTAGTCGTTCATCTTGGTTTTTATGCGCACGCATGTGCACGCACACACACGTACACACACCCCAACCCCAGGACATGAACCCAGGTCCTCAGGATGTGTGTGGACTACGGTGGCCAGAGGCCGGGGACTTGACTACTAAGCCACCAGGACACACCTAGCCTACTTCTTTTTTTTTTTCCCTTTCTTCCCCTTTTTAAGGGAAAGGTGCAGACAGGAATGAAGACAAACAGGCAGGCAGGAAGAGAGAGAAAGAGCTGCTTCTTCCTCCTCTTCTCCTGCCTGCCTCTGCTCGCCTTCATGCCTGCCTGCAATTTCTTTAAACAAAAAAAACCTCTAGAAGAGGTTTAGAACATAAGCATTTCTTCTGATGGCCGCTAGTAGACACGTATGTGTATGTGTCTATATACTGTTATGTAGAGTGTGTGCGTATATATGTTCATATATGAGAGAGATTATCTGAGTAAATGAACAGATGACAATTGTTATCATTTTAAAGATGAGTAATAAGGAAAGACTTGCCCTGCCAGGTAGTAAAAGAGCATCAGGCCGTAATAAAGAAACCCCTTGACAATCCAGCAGGAAGAGGGAAATGTAACAACAGAACAGAATCCACCGCCTAGAACAGACCTGGTCTAAGAATCTTACCGGGTCACAGAGACCAACAAGTGGGAAGGAAGGACTGAGCCTAACCAGGATGATGTCCCCTCTCTGCTGCTCTTTTTAGCTGAATGGGGAGAGGGGATTAAGGAAATCAGCATAAAATAGCAATCGTTGTTCAAACTAGAAGGCAATAGAAAGGGAGCAATGAAAATAGAATTTACATAAAATCCCTGGATAAAAAGAAGAATTTTCTAAATTTAAAATGAGTGGACAACATCACACAAGGAGTCATGAAATCGCACTACATACAAGTGTCACATGTGGACGTCTCAATAAAAAAGGACAAAGGACAGACTGGGTGAGCCGCTTAGATGTGTGTGTCCTGTGCTTCAGCCACCAGGAGGACGCAGCCCTGCGGCAGGCCCACCCGGAGCAGACTCTGACCTCCAGATGCAGAACGCACATGAGTGGTTTTAAACCCCTGCATTTGCAGTCGTCTGTCCAGCGGTGCCCTCCCCACGACCTCCAGAGCAGCGGTCCTGCTGTCTGAGCCCCCCTGACCCAGGGGCAGCCGAGAGCAGCAGCCGCTTGCGGGGAGGTTCCTAGACAGCAGAGAATCACCCCAGACCGTGAGGAAACTGAGCCCAGGAGGTCACCGCTCAGGGCCAGCACACCCGGGTCCTGTCACCTCTGCTCCTCTTAGGGTGCAGCTGTGGTTGCACAAAGTAGCTAATTTTTCTCTGAAAAAAAAAATTAGGTAATTAAAACTGTTTTCTGGCACATACTGGTGGCTCGGGGGTTCATCCTGTGCCTGGGAGGCAGTCCACATGCAGCCCAAGGACTCGGGATGAGGGGAGACGGCTAAAATGAACAATTAAATTAAAATACGTCTTTCTCTACTCTCTTCCTTCCTGCCTGCCTGCTTTCTTCCTCCTTAAAAATTCAGTCTCTTCCTTTCTCACATAAACTGAATGCTATAAAGCCCTGTGGGAACTGTCCTGGTGGTTTTCTTTTTTCTCATGAACTTTAAAACAGTGAAGGAGGAAGGAGGAAGGAGGCAAGTCTGGGTACCCTTGTTAAACTTGTGACTGCAACATCTGTGGGACAGAGGCTCACGGCCACCAGGCACCAAAATAGCACACATCTATGCCTGCAGGCTCCAGACAGATGCTCGGCCTCAATAACACATACACACATGCACGCACACATACATACACATATACACACGTAAACCCACGTGCCTGCACACAGCCACTCCTGCGCATGTGTGTGCATGTGTGTGTGTGCACAGGAGCGCAGGCACACACAACTACACACATGCGGGCCAGCACACACATGTACGCACGTGCACACGCCAGGAGAACTTCCATATCAGCTCCCCACCAAGAACTCAGTCTCTCGTGTGCATTTCTGGCTTTGCCCGTTTGTCTCCTAACCTCTCACCCAAGGTCGGTCTTCTCCACTTCTCCGCTGAAGCATGGGGCTGAGCCATGAACCACCTCCAGCAATGCCTTCAGCAGCCTGGGGTCCTGGACCCGCACTTTACTTCTCCAAAACCCTTTCCCCAGCAAATTAATAATATCCTCCCAGCCCACACCTCCAGGCTGTTCTGAGGCATGAGCAAAGCCACACAGCCTTTCTGGTCCTCACACACACGGCCAAGCTCACTTCCACATCTGAGCCCTGCCCTGCTGCCCACTGTGCTGGAAAGCTGCCCCGACTAAGTGTGGCTGGTCCTCCAGGGCTCGCTCGGGGGGACGTCTCCAGCCCCTGGGAAGCACTGCCCCACCCGGAGTCCCACGTGTTCGTGCAGCTGGCCGTCTGTGTCTCCTGGAATGAATGCTCAAACTAGACCACAGAAAAGAGCCACACGCCCCCAGAGCTGTCCAGTCAGCACGAAACCCCTTTCAGAGTCAGAAACTTCACTCGGGAGCACTCGGCTGCCCCCATTCTCTTGGCTCCCCGATAGTTTTCTTATTGAAATATAATCCACCTTCCGTACAATTACCTTTTCCTAACAAAGCCTCAAGTGTACCGTACACTGTGGTTGTAAAATGCAGATCCCAAATATGAGATAAGTAGCACAAAGTACCTGCTCTAAGTGAGACCCTGACCGTGATGACCGCCATGAACACCACGGTTAAGGTCAGACAGCAGAGAGCCTGGGCGTCATGGAGTCATGATAAGACTGGACCGTTAAATAAGACTTAGCCCCTCGGAGAAGCTAGAGATGGCAATTCTGGCTGCAATGCGGTGGGTTCAGTCCATTAGAGGTCATTCTGTTCATGTATGTAAAGGGACGACAGTTGTTTCTGAGTGTTTCAAAGTAAGTCTTTGCTCAACCACTTAATGATACTGTGAATCCTTTATATTCAATTATATAGTTGGAGGTTTGAGTTTGTAAAGAGGGGGGGAGGGGATGGGAGGAGATACCCCTCATTCATTTGGTTATTAGTAGTTCCCCCTGCCCCAGACCCAAACCCCGAACTCAGGCTTCACATGGTCCACACTCCAGCCACTGGCTCTGCATCCGAGCCACTAGGGTGCACCCAAAAACATAGATTAAATCTGGAAAGCTCAAGGCAAAAGGTACTTGTTTTCATAATTGCTCTTCAATATACCTGAGACCACACTACTGCACATACTCAAGCACACTGATGCACACAGTTAATTCTGGTTTCCACATTGAATATGTGTCGGTCACCAGCACAAGAAATAGATCAATCCAGAGTCCTTTCATTTAGTGGCTTTTAGAACATTCATAAAGCTATGCAAACATCATCACTATCTAATTTCAGAACATATTCATTGCCCTAAAAAGAAATCCCATTCGTAGTTATCCTCCCTCATTCTCTCCCCAACCTCTGGCAAATGTTAATCTACTTTCTGTCTTTATGGACTGACATATTCTGGATAGTTTATATGAATGGAATCATACAAGGCGTGGTCTTTTGTATCTGGATTCCTTCACTTAGCATAATGTCTTCAAGATCCATCCATGTTGTAGCAAAAATCAGTTCTTTGTTCTTTTTGTGACTGTGTAATATTCCACCATATGTGGATATACTGCATTTTATCTACTCATCTGCCAATCGATGCACATTTAGGCTTTTTTTACTTTGGAATTATAATAATGTTGCTGTGAATATTTGAGTACTGATTTTTACGTGGGCATATTTTTCGATTCTCTTGGGTATATACCTAGGAGTGGAATAGCCAGGTCATGCAGTAACCACGTTTAACATTTTCAAGAAACTCACATTTTCAAAGTGACTGGAAATTTTACATTCCCGTGTATTATCTCTCCAACGAATGTTAAAAGTCTCAATAGTACCGTGGACTAATTCAGAGTCTCAACAGAAAGTAGAAAAAGATTTGGGATGTGTACAGGGATTGGGTTAAGAAATCATCTTATTTCCTCTCTGCTGAATACATTCATTCATTCAATTATTTGTCAAATCTGGACCTGGTATGTCTATAGGTGAAAATAGCCTTCCCTACCCTCCTGAGGCATATAGTCTCTAAAAATAGAGGAAGGGGAAGGAGAAGTAATAGAAAGAAGTGTTGTAAGGAAATTGCTATCTGAATTGGAGTTATCGATGAAGGCCTCAGCGAGAAGAAAAGACATGAAGGGTATGAGGACTAGAGACTGTGGTTTTCTGGGAAAGAGCATTCTGGGCAATAACAACAGAAGGTGCAAAGGCCCTGAGGTAGCCCTATACCTAGAGTTTTCCAAGAACGTTTTGACCAGAGGAACAAGAAAATCTGGCTTACATTTCTGAAGGCTCATGATGGAGTATGAGTGAAGAGATGAATACTCCCCAGGTTTTGCCTGAGCTCCTTGAGAGACGGATTTACCAAACACAAAGGTGGAGAAAGGAATTTGACGACGCAGATGTGGTCAAGTCACCCTTGAAATGTCAACACCTGCGTGGAGAAGTCGAGGGACAGTTGGATAGAAGATGCTGGAGTCTGGACAGGATATAACTCTGGGAATCCTCTGTATAGGGATGGTTTTCACAGCAAAGGAAGCAGGTGAGATCAGCAAGGGAGTGAAGCTGGACAGAGAAGAAGCCCAAAGACCGAGCCCGGAGGCCCGCCCACATTTAAAAGTCAAGAATCTCCTTAATTTTTAATCAAAATGGTACCCATCAACTTCAAGTTTACTTCAGTCCTCTCTCTCTCAGCCCCTCCTTTTCTCTCCAAACCTACCACGCTCATCTCCTTAAATTTTCTGACTTTTTAGCAATGTCTACTATCCCCTCTACTCTAAATGCCTAGAATCACCTCTCCTCCCCTTCTTTCTCCAACTCTCTCTTCTGCCTCAAAGCCTTGCCTGGCTCATAACGCGCCATGAAGGAGACAGTGCCAGATGTGAGCCGTGTGCAGTGTGGGGTTCCAGCTGAGCCCCACGACTCCGCTGCTTCTGATGCTGGAGCCCCCCTGCCCCAGGCTGCCATTTGAATGACCATCACTGGGAGGTCAGAAACTAAGGCTTGTGATGGGTTCCTGACGAAGCCCACTCTCCAGCTCTCTGCGTCGGCAGTGGTGGGCACTGAAACACTGGATGACGGATTGAGTGGACAAAGCACACAAGCTCATGAATTAGACTAACTACTTAGTAATAAAGTCAGTCATGCCCTGGTGGCTTAGTGGGTAAATTCACGGGGCACCTTCTACATATATCCCAAGGACCCAGGTTTAAGACCCGGGGCTGGGGGAACAACCAACTGAAAAATAAAATAAAGTGCTTCTTCTTTTCTCTCCCTTCCCACCTGCCTGCTCGCCTTCCTTCCTGCTGCACCTGTCCCTTAAAAAATAAAATAGAAATAGGGTCAGTTTTCAGCAGGACACGTTGCTGGGCCCCTGCCTCCTGGCCTCCCTCCTCCCTCTGCCAGACACATCTTGCTAAGGTTTCCCTGAGCCCAGAGCCAGACCCCACCCACCTGAAATCATGACGAAAAGGGGGGAAAGCAGCAGCAAGATCATCTTCTCTCCGGCCGAGACCCCCGTGGCCAGCCTGCCAGCAAAAGCAAGTACAGACTCAATACCTTCGCCCTCCAGCTGCTGCTTTCGCACTCTGGCGTGGGCACTTCCTCCTTTGGTCACTTCCCACTGGTGTCTGGCTGAAAGAGGAAGGAGGTGGAATGGGTGAGATTGCAAGGCAAGAAGTTGCAGGGGCAGTGAATAAGCTTTTGTGAAAGACTGCCCTGTGTGGAGCCTCGGTGGGTTTTCTAAAAAGAGAAATGTGTGTCACCTTCTGGGTAGACATTTGCAGACCCAGACCCGCCCAGCCTGGCCGGTGCTTACTCAGTTCTACAACCCTGGTGGGGAAATAGGGGAACCCAGGTCCAGCAGGAGACCCGAGATTGATGGACACCAGGGCCCTAGACCTGGACTTTTAGGTGAAAGATTCTCCAGATTCTCAGGAGCCCCGGTTAGGGGTTCAACCTCATAAAGGAGGCTGAAGTCCAGAAGCCAGAGCAGAGATTCCAGATCGGAGAAGAAAATGAAGAGGCCAGGGAGGGACCCAGCCCTGTAAACTGTAAAGAAATGAGCTCAAAGTGTAGAGAGGAGAACCCGTCCAGTGGGGAGCAGGGGCGCTGGCCCAAAAACTGACTAGAAAGGTGCTGGAGGGCATCGTGCTGAGCAAGATAAGCCAGAGGAGGTAGTGTATAGAGACAGAAAACAAATGGATGCTCTAAATTAAACAATACTAGACACAGAGAGAGAGAGACAGAGACAGAGAGAGAGACAGACAGACAGACACAGAGAGAGACAGAGAGAGAGAGACAGAGACACAGACACAGAGAGAGACAGAGAGAGACAGAGACACAGAGAGAGACAGAGACAGAGAGAGACAGAGACACACAGAGAGAGACAGAGACACACAGAGAGAGACAGAGAGAGACAGAGAGACAGAGACACACAGAGACACACAGAGAGAGACAGAGACACACAGAGAGAGACAGAGACACACAGAGAGACAGAGAGAGGAGAGAGAG
>RJWH01011508.1:0-11920 GCA_004363575.1 Solenodon paradoxus | reverse complement strand
GTTGTAAGCTAGGGGTCCAGCTGGAGGCAGCTGAGGCATCGCTGGAGGCCGCTGGCCTCCAAACCGTGGAACGCGGCGTCAAAGCCTCTCCACCACCTGGCGTCTGGGAGGCGTCTTCCTCCAGAGCGGCCAGGAACAACAGTGATATGGCAGGAGACTCCTCAGAGCGGCTTCCTCGTTGGCAGGCAAGAAATGCTGCCTCCTGATTGTGCCTCTCTCGCCCCAGAAGGGCCCCGTATGACTGGCACGGAGACCAACAGCCCTTATCTGCGTGATTTCTCATCTGCCCCTTTGAGTAGCAGGCTCCGAGCACAGGCACAGGACTTATCTTGTTGGGAAGCAGAGCTGTGCGCTGGAGGCAGGCCCAGCGACTGGAATGCTCCCTCGGCCCCGTGTGTTCTTAATGACCCAGAACAGAGTTCTCAGAGGTGAAAAACAAAACCCCACACCCCCTTAACCCTTCCGTGCCCGTCAGGACCTGGGAGATTTCTTAATCTGGCTTTTGGTGGCACACCGACTGACGGCTCTCTTGATGTCATCTAGGGGTGCCTGTTCTCTCCCATGGGCCACAAACTTTAGTCAGGCCTCCCCACCTCTGAGGGCGGGGGTTTAGGGTTAGCATACCCTTCACCTGCCCCTAGCCCCTGGTGCCTACAAGGACTTCAATTTCGTGCAGGGATGCATTTTTCTGAGGGGTGAGTTCTTAAAGGGATCTGAGCTAGCCCAAAAGGTTAAGAATTACCTACCAGCCATTTGCTCTTGTTCAGTTCTTATCTCTGAGCCCAACTTTATTATCAGGAAGAATGAAGTTACCCCAAAACAATGACTGTGATTAAAACAATGAGATAATGCTTTAATATTTGTAAACTGTGAAGGGTTCTACAAAGATTAATTGTGAATGATGCCAAAGGTGACTGTGTGTGTAGGTGCGCATATATTTTGTGACTTGGTGGTGCAGGGGTAGTGTATGTGTGTGTGCATGTGTGTGTCTGTGTGTGAGCACTGAGATTCTACTCTGATCTTAGGGAGCCTCTGTTCTGAATCTCCTCATCTCTATACCTTCAGGCTGTAATGGCATTGACCCGGACGGTTGCCCTCTCCTTTGAGAATTGGGAAGCCTGCTTGGGTGGTGGTGGGTGGGGGGACACAGGATTGCACGGTCTTCCTGCTCAAGCGCTTCTGGTCCTCAGAGACTCACAGGCTCTTGTGGGCCCTTTGTCATCTTCCCAGAGCAGGTGCTCAGCACATCTTTGTGCAGTAATCAACTCAATGATTGGGGCCGCTGTGTGGTGTCAGGCCTGCCCTACCTCCCCTCTGGACTTGTAACTGGCAGGGGGTTCCGATGTCTTTTCAACCTGAATGTATTTATTTCTGGGGACAGAGGGCTGCAGTCCCCAGATCCTTTCTGATTCCGAAGCTTCCTTCCAGGTGCTCCAAGAGCAAAGTAACCAGAATCCAGGTGTTCAGCATCCCCATAGAGTTGGGGACAGATGAGGTGCTGGTTCGCTCTCTTTGTCCACACACTAAACTGCTAAAAGGGGGAAAACTCGGCTATGATCAGGAGCCCAGGATTAGAGCCGGCGCCCCTCCCTGATATACTTTCTTGCCTTGACGCAAGAGGACGGTGGCACCCGCCCAAGTTTCTCTTCAGCAGAGAATGTTCTGGAAGGAATGCTCCTAGCTGACAGCCCCCACCTCCATCCCCAGTTGCTGCACCCTGGGGATCTCCTGCATCATTCCTCCCACACCGTCCCCACCCAATGACCGAGTATGGATGGCGGGGCACCAGAACTGGGCCACTCTGCCCAAAACGGGGCTTCTTAGATGGGCTGTCTGCGCTGGGGCTCCCCATCGGCCTGATCTAGACTTTCTTAGGGGTCAGACCTGCATGGTGAGCTTGCTACCCCTCTTCCCTCCCTTTGGTCCTTGACAGGCAGTTCTGTCAATCAACCTCGAGCTTCTAATTTCGTGTAGGTGTCTACTGCTTGGAGGACTCGAAACGCTGCAGGAACCAGCTCTCAGACGCCTGTGCTCTCCATTTGAGGTAGGACCCTTGTGCATGCAGGGCCACGCAGAGTCACAGGCAGTGCTAGGAGCTCTCTTAGGCCCATTTCAGAATGTTCTAGGTGGCAGATAGTCTCCTGGTTCCTCTAGAGCTAACCAGCTGCCACACTCCAACAGTCATGCTGCTTGTGACTTATACTTATTCTTCCAGTTGCTCCTGGGTGTATTGGGGCCCCTCTCTGCCCAGGGCCCAGCTGTCAAAAAGCTGTTGTACCCACTAGCTTGCCCCGCTGCGGTGGAAGTCAATCCCAAGGCCAGACCTCACGTGGAGACCCGGAACCCTTTCTGCACAACCACTCTGAGCGTGAACCCAGAAGCCGGATGCCAACTCATAAATCCGAACATTGGCTCAAAGGCTCCGCAGATGGCCTTCCACCTGGGGCCTGGGTGAGTGAGGAGGCTGCCAAGCCCTGCTCTTTTAGGGATAGGGACCCAAATCAGGTTGAAAACAGTAGAATCGAGGAGAAAAGGCATCACTGGAGAACAAAGGAACTGCTGGAGCCACCATGTGAAAGGCCGTCACCCAGCCAAAGACAGATGAAGTGGAAGGCTGTTTTTTTAAAGCAGGGGGCAGAGGTCATGAGCTTGGAGAATGTGTCATATTTGACATACGGAGGGTGGTAATTTGAGGCTGGAAAGCAACACCTCCTCCGCACTCTGGCCTGGGAACTGCAGTCCGTACACTATTTGCTGGGGAAAAGGGACAGGCCCTCGATGGGGAGGCGAGTGGTAGGGAGAGGCGTTGAGGGCTGATGTTCTGCCAGATGTTCGAGCATCACCTCTGTGCGCGTGCCCTGACCTTTCTAAATCTGCGAACTTTCCCTTTTCCCTGTTACTGGCAGCTCTGAAGTCTCAAGGGACTGAGGCCAGCACCCAGTGGCTAGGGCTGTAGAGCTTCAAAGACAGCCATGCCCCTCCTGATTTATTTATTTTTTTAAATTAAGGAAAGGTGCAGGCAGGAGTGAAGGCCAGCAGAAGCAGGCAGGAACAGAGAGGAGGAAGATGCATTTATTTACTTGTTCTTTTTGGTTGTAGCCGCCCCCCCCCCCCGCCCCAGCCCCCACTTCCAGGTTGCAAACCTGGGCCCTTGGGATGTATGTGGACCGCGATAGTCAGAGCTGGCGGACTTAACCACTAATCCACCAGGGCACAGCCCCTGGTTGTTTTTTGGCTTGTGTCGAACTTTTCTTGGTGGCGCCAGGCTACCAGGGGTTTTGGGGACAGTGTCTTTGGTCATAAGGGAGACAGGGGTATTGGGGGTATTGAGAAACATTCCTTTGTTCCTGGGATACCAGACTGAAGCATGCCTCCCCTCTGAGGGACCGGCAGGGTTATCTGCTGCCAAGGGATCACTGGGTGCTGGGGTTCTTCCTGGTTGGGGTGAGGAGAGCCAGCGACCATGAATGTGCTCATCTTGGTCCCAAACGTGCTTACAGATGGAAGGATGCAGGGGTGTAGCAAGCCTGCAGAGAGCTGGGGGAACGGCCTCAGATTTGGGGTGCACTAGCTCTGAGCACATGTTGCCCGGTGCCCAAGTGGTCTCCAGCCCCCTTCCCCCGGCTGCACCATCTCAACTTTCCCTCCAGCTGTGCCCAACTTCTTCCAGTTCTCCAGGCTTTTCCGTTCGCGAGTGCCCAGTGTGCCTGCGTGGTTTGGGCGGGCCTCCAGCTCCCTTATCTAACTCCTGCCCATCCTTTCGCTTTCAACTGAAGCTCCAGGAAGTGTGAGCAACCCCCACAGTAAACAAAGCCAATCTTTTTCTTTATCTGGAGCCTTTACTATGCTAATGTGCGTTGTGAATCTTGGGGTGGGGGGAGGAGGGGAACCAGAGCCTTTGGTCACAAAAGGGCTCCCCCCACCCCAATCTATTAACCCTCTCCCAGAACTGGCTGAGAATGAGGAATTTGGGGAACGTTTTTTGGGAGGGGAAGCGGAGTGACTAGGGCCCTAGGTTTCCCTCCTAGATCCTGTAACCCTTTCTGGAAATCTCTCTTCTCCTCTGGATGGGTTGGGGACAAAGAAACCCAGTCCAGTGCTTCAGTGTCTGCCCTCCTGGACCTCCTGAATGGACACCCCTGGAGGGAGAAAGCCAAGTGGCCAGTCCAATTCCTTTCTTGTCACAGCAGCAGGGTCAGGTACAAGCGCTTGGAGCTAAAACATGTAAGTTTGGGGGCTGCTTTAAGAGAAAAAGCGCAGAGGTACAGATTGTAACTGCGAGGGCCCTCGCATGGCCTTGGGAGGGGCCTGTGCAACTTTTGACTTTGAAGTACTCTGAACTTTTAACTTAATGTCAAATAAAAACCACACCCATGTCAAGGCTTATTTACTGACATATATGTAGCTAGGACATGGCCGAACGTTAAGTGCAGATCAAGTGGATGGCCTTCAGTGATGCCCATGGGCTGGCTCACTCGGGCTGCCTTGGTCACTGTTTCTGCTTGGGTTTGGCCATTGGCGGCACTGGGGGCAAGAGGACTCAGAGGCAGGGGTATCTTATTTCCCAGGCTGGGTTGCAGTTTGGATGAGGGCTGCATTTCTCTGCCCACAGCAGTCCACACCTACGGCTCACTCCTGTTCTGCTAACTGCCCCTAACCCTTGCCCTTTCAGCCCAGGGCAGCTCCCACTGTTGCTGGTCCCAGGGCACTTCCCTACCCCTTGTGGTTTCTAGAATTTGCCCACACCTTTGTAAATAGTTCCTGCACTAAAGCCTTTCCAATGAACCCTATGGTTGGGTGTACCCTCCCTTCCCACCGGTGCCCTGACTTCTGCAGATGGAGGAGTGGTGCTGGGGCAGTCCCAAAGCCATCCAATCACAGACAAGATGTCTTGAATTCTCTAGTGTTTAATCTAAATATGCAAAGGTTAGGTGTGAATTACTTGGGGTACACTTTCCATCGCAGTCTAGAGCCTGACTGTGGGTCCCCTGACTCCTCTCTTGTGGCATTTAGCGCTGAACTGACTTATCTGTATGGGCTTCCCATTTCTGAGTGCCCAGAGGAGGTTACAGGAAGAACACGACCCCCTCCCCCCAATTTTTTTTTTGGTAAGGGGGAGACATAATTTTTGCAAGTATGATAGAATGATCCAAAGTATATGAAAATCAGCCACATCAGTTGGGAAACTTCAGTGCTAGTTCCACTGGTCTGCTGCTTGACACCTGGCTACCCTGCACCCCTCCCCCAAGCCCTGATTTGTAGCATCTGTTGATTTCCGGGACCTGACATATTTTTACCCTGTCCAGTCTCAAGCTACTCAGGCGAGGGCTGTCATGGAGGAGTCGGGGAAAACGATGCAGTAGCACACCATTAAATAGCATTTCCACCACATCCATACGGTGGACTGAATAACCTCAGGAACACAGAGAGTTAAGTACACTGTCACCAAGGCATCAGGAAGGCATGAGTTTTGAGTCATTGTGACCTTTGTTTTGAATAGGGTTTATTCAGTTGACATGTTTTCATTATTTTAATTATTTCGATTTGTATTCACGGCTGTGCTTCACCATTGACTTACAGAGCTCCCAAACACTGAATGACCCTCTTTCACAAACCGGTGGGGTCTGGCCTCCACACTCCACCAAAGGGTTCTGTTTGCTCTGTGGTGATGGACAGGAAAATCCGTTTTCATCAAGACAGAAAACAAAAACAAAGAAAAGCTACGACTATTTCAATTGCGCCACCTTGTGGCACCACCTAACACTACCACACCCCCGGTTACCTGCTCCCCCATTTCCGTCCGGTCCTACCTGTATCTGGGGTGACCAAGCTGCCTGCTTTGCCTGGCACAGGTCCTGGCTTATGTCTACTGCTCTGGTTTAACTATTAATCCTTTATGTTCTTAAAAGTGTCCTGGCTGGACAATAGATGGTTTTGTCCCCCTACTTATACCGTGATAGACTGAAACTTCCTTGAGGGTAGGGAGTGTCTAGTCCTGCCACTACCGCCTTCTGGCTAAGTAGATGTTCAACTGAGATCTGTTGAATGAGCAGCAAAAATCAGGGCTACAGAAAAAAGTTTCCCTGCCTCCTGGGTTATAACGACTGCGATTGGGAAATCTTTTCATTGTGCAGAGATTTTTATTGTAATGTGATTGGCCCTGTAATCTCTGACCCCACTGTCCTCCACGCATAAAAAGCCAGGCGGATAGACGTCAGAGCCTCGTCTCCCTGGGGCGAGCGGCAGCCAGAGGGTGTTGGTCTGGCCATCTGGTGCAGGCACAGTCGAGCCGTGTGGGAACCCAGCTGGCACGGGAATCCTTGGCTGTCCCCGGCAAACAGCATGGGGAGGAGAGCTGTGGGATCAATAGAAATTCCCTTCAGAAGAAAGGCGCTGTAGCGCGCTTGGCAGTAGCGTTGGGCTTTCCCTGGCACGGAGGTCTCTAAATGCACTTGGCCCTCTTCGCTAGGAAGTGGACTTGCAGCAGAACGCTGGACAGGGAAGGGAACAAGGACAAGACTTTCTTGGCCTCAGCCCAAGAGAGGTTGCCAGGTTGGCTGGAGAAGCAAGCTCTCTCTGTGCCCGCCTGTCATCGGCATAAGCCGCGTAGACGCTTTGAGGCACTGACAGAGTGGAAATCGTGGAAGCTGGAACATTCCCAGGGGCTTGCCGGCACCTCCCAGACAACATCCATCTACTCAGCACTTAGGGAGAGACTTCTCTGTGCTAGGCAGAGGACCCTGGGCTCAGGTGGCACGGGTGATCAGCGTTTCTCGCTCTGCAGATGGAAGGTAGTTGCTGTCCGGCATTTCTGCACAAGCCATCAGTACCGAGACAGTGGCCTGGAGTCTGGCAAGGATGGGTTAGACTTTTACTGCCAATCGAAGGATGAGTAGGGGTTTTGTGGGACAAGGTAGTGCGTACAGTGGTGCATCACTCAGATCCCCCCCTTCAGGGGTAGGGGGAATGGCTGCCCGCGTAGACCCGCGCAGAGTTGCTCTTAGCTGATGGGCACTGCGCTGCCTTACTCAAAGGAATGTCTCTGTTCACTGGGGACCAACTTGTATTCAATGACTGGTCTGTGGTGGGAAGGATAAAAGGGCTCACCCTTCCTTCAGGACACCTCTGAAGGGCCATCCCAGTTCCAGAACTTTCTATGGGGTCAATGGAGGCTTCTGTTGCAACTGTACAGTAGTTCAGTTTCTCCTGGCCCCTTCCTGCTGTCTTCACTCTCTTACAACTTCATATGCCCTGCTCTCCACATCAAGGCCCATCTCCCAGGCAACCTGACACAGGCCAGGGTGGAGGGAGTGAGGGAGGGCCAGTCCTCAGGGAGAGAAACAGCTTGCTAATGGGAATGGGGGATGGGTGCTGATGTCTTGGAATTTCCTCCTGAGCTTGAAGACCATCTGAGGTCTGAGATAGGGACCTAGGGATGCTTCTGGTGGTAGAGAGGAGACAATAAATACCAGGAAGTTCAGAGGAGGGAGGGAGTGGTTAAGATAAGTAGAGGGAAAATTGGGCAAGAACCAAGCTTACCCTGGCCACTCCCATTTTTCAGAAGGGAAAACTGAGGTCCTGAGGGGAAACTGACTTGTCTAGGCTACCACCGACAGCTAAAGGCCCTGAGACCTGGCCTTCCAGTGCCCCAGTCCATGGCCCACCGGGTCTCCTGACATGATGTGCAAGTTTATGTAATTCTCCGAGGCTTACCCTCGGCTGCAGCTGTGGGGCGTGAGCAGGGCTGCCTCCTGGAGCCCCAAGTGGCCAGGAACGGCTCCTGTTTGTCCCTAAGCTCGCCAGAAGGGCACCTCCCTCCTCCCCACTGATGTCAGCCCATGACGTCTGGGCCGCATTCAGGCCATGCTGTCATTTGTCCCATGCTCATTCAGCTGATTAAAAGTCATCAATTGTTTTTTAAGCCACCAGCAGGCGAGCCACCAGGCGCCATTTGTTATTGCTCGGCCATGCTGTGAGATGCTGTTTAAACTCACTGAGCAAAGCTTTCGGAAACCAGAGGCCAAAAGCGTTTTTTTTTTGGAGGAAAGAAAATAGGAGAGAAATGAGTGGGCCCACATCTCTGCCAGAAGAACAATCAGGCAGGGCAGCTGAAGGGCTGGTCCCCCTTTTAGCAACTCCTACGTGGTTCTTTTCAGGAGCCTTTCTCTTGGGGCCAGAGCCACAGGGAGCCCCCTTCATCTTTCTTCCTGGGGAAGTAATCACCACTGTGGCTAACAAATGGTTCATTTGGGGACTTTTTACCTAGCTGCCCCATCTCTTCCCTTGCTTTTTGGCCAGAAATGTTTCCAAAGCACAACTCTGTGGCGTCCTGCTCAAACTCCTCCAGGGGTGCTCCACTGCTTATGGAAAGAGGAGTAAAGCTATTGCCTGGTGTCAAGGTCTCCACAGCGTGACCCAGGTCTCCCTCTGACCTTCTCAGCCACCAGGCATTAGCCAGGTTGCAACTGTCCCCTCCCTGAGACATGTTACTTGCTCAGCTATCTTTGTTCATGCTGCTGCTTCTAAGTGAACTGATAACACTATTTCCCCAACCCCCTCGCTCAGCATATATTGAATCCCAAGGACCTTTCGATGATTGTTTGGGAGCCCATCCCTCTCCTGGTGTCTTTGTCCAGGCCACACATGCGACAGATGCTATTGATGCCTCGACCATATCTTGGACTCACTGTTTCTGTGCAAACAGCTACCAGCGCTCGTGTCCCCCAATCTGGGGGCTGTCTCTGGCTACCTGGAAGCCTGAAGTGCCAAGGGAGTAAGGCTGCCTAGAAGTAGCCCTCGATGAGGACTGCTGGGAGCTGGGGGATAAATACCCCAGCGCCTTCATCCCATGGTGGAACATTCTAGAACATTTTGTGCCAGCTCTCAGGAGTATCAGTTGCCCATAGGGGTAATCATTTGTGCATTGGCTGCTCTTCTGTTCCTGCCGCCTTCCAGATAAACCACTTACACTCAAGAGTTTTGTCTCATGGTTGATTTCTGGGAGACCCAGACTCAGACACGTCACTTGGTTCTGGTCCTTTGTCGTTGTTTGGTCTGTCCTGGTCCTTGTGAATCAGCCTTGGATCCCCTGCAGGTCTCGCCATGGTGCCTGACCCACTGCAGGTACCTGGTAGTAGGTGACTTGTAAATGTTGAGTCGCTTGAATCTATTTTAGGAATCCTCTACATGAAGCTGGCCAACTCTGTTTTTTCTGCTTATACATGCCAGTGGTATACCCACCTCTGTGCCATCCTCCTGCCTGACCCTCCCCTTCTATGAACATCTCCTTCAGCTAAGACCCCTGAACCTCCTTCCTCAAGTTGGTCTACCCTGGTAACTCCCTTCTCCGAGTTGCTATTGAAATTAAATAGCGTCACTCAGTTTTTCCCTGGCCCCTTATTTCGTCATTCATGTTAATTTTCTCTCTCGGCTGCGCTCTCCCGTTCTCAAGGGCGAAAGCCCCAAATCCCATGGGCTTCCTGTTAGTCACTTCTACAGACGGAGGAATGAGAAGGTCTGACTCCATGTGAATCAGCGCAGTTCAGTGTCCTTGGCAGAAATGGTTGTTTTTCCAGCCATAAGTCAGTTTTCCACAGTAAGAAACCGACAAGTAAATACAGGCCAAGGTTGAATTTGATGTCGCTGGGGGCAGGGATGATGGGTGCACAGATAGGGAAAGAAAGGGTCCAGGGATCTGCTGGTCGCAACCTGCCTTGGCTCCGTGAGCTTTATAGCCCAATTCTTGGACATCGGTGACCTGTGGGGAGTTCCCCTGGGTGGGGTGTCCATCATCCAGCAGCCTGTGGCTCCCCTTCTGTGGTCCTGCAGAGCTGGGCTGGACCAGGCAATGCTGAAAGCATGAGAAAGCCTTACAGGGACAGCCGTTCCAACACGCGCCCCTGCGTGCCTCCCTCCTCATTTCCAAGTTTCCTTATCAGATAGGGGAAATGTATCTTGTTCAGGCAAGAAGGACTCCGGTGTTTTATCTTCGGGTCGGGGTCAAAGGGACACAGTCAAGCTCTGGAGTCGCTCCAGCACCTGGAAGGAGCATTCTCTCCCTTAGAAACAGTTTTCATTTCCACCTGGCTCCAAACAAAAGCCAGGCGGCTGGCCTGGAGCTACACGGCGCAAAATCCATCTCCGCGCAGAAGCGCGTCTCACATCCCTGCCGACTTGCCAGACCGCAAATTGGGACGTGCTGACGGACAACTATGGGTGGGTTTATGGCAAGACCACAGGACCTCCAGGATGGGGTATCAGGCAGGAGGTGTGGCCCTTGAGTGCACAGGGGCGGTGAGGTGTCCTCGCCCTGGGTGCTGGGCCCACTGAAAAAGGACCACAAGAACTGACCCCCAGGCTCCAGGCATCTGTTTCTCTGCAGTGGCCCGGACTCCAGGAGGCTGCAGGACAGGAAAGGCCTAGCTTCCTTAGTGTAGAGCTGCTGTTTCCCTGGAAACGGCCCTTCTGGCCGACAGGACCTAATAACATTCCTCAAAGTTTTCAGGAGTTGTGAGTTTTGGAATGATTACATAAACGTGGCTTTGTGGGGGCAGCGCGCTCTGCTTGGGTAATACCCTGCCTCTGGAGTTAGGCTGTGAAGAAAAACAGCACAACAAAGGAGAAAATGCAGCCTGTGGTTTCGAAAGACAGGCTGGTGGAATTGGAGCAGCCGGATGGGAATCTGCTGGGCATCTTTCTGGTAACTGTGGGCGGTGTCTTCGTGCTGTTGGAACTGGAGTTCAAGCTCGGGCATTTTAGAATGCCCTAGGCCACCTCCAGGGGCTCCTCATTCTCTGAACATTTGCTGTCCCAGTCGCTGCAGCTCCGTGGTTGCACAGGGGCACCGAAGTTGGCATGTGAGAGAAATATTCGGTAATGAACTGACCACATGCAATCTGTGGAGGACATTCCTCCCCGGCCTGGAAGCTCCGGGAGGCGACCACAGCCCAAGACCATGCTGTGCAATTGCAAAGTGAAGGCAAGAGCTGCTGGGTTCCCGAAATCAATGAAAATATGCCCCAAACTGCATCCAGAGCACAGGGAGCCGCGAGACAGGGTCTGGCCGAGTTGGTGGGATGAGCCACAAGCAGGAGGCATGATGGGAGTTTCCAAAAGAGGACCCTTCAAAGAATGAAGACTCCATAGAGACCCTGGGGATTACTGATGAAGGCCTTGAACCCTTCGGCCAAAAAGACTCGCTTTATAATGCCATGTGAAAGTCAAGGGCAAATCGGGTCTGTTTTGCCACTAGTTGTTTTCGGGAGGGGTGTGGATGTGTGTGAGGAGGAAGGGGTGAGGGTTGTGAGAAAAACTTTGACTTCCTAACCCGACTTAGTTCTACTTTGTAACTGCTGAGAATTAGTGCGCAGTTGCATGGAGCTTCTCCTTTTTGTAAGTTCAAGATAACCTAACTTACTTGAATGATTCAGGAGGGTTTTTTTTGAGATCAAGTCCCAGTTAAAATTGTTCCCCGTGATTTCCTTGGGGGAGTCTCTATCCGAAGTGGTTTCACAGTAAGTGGGCTTTCCTGTGTTGGCGGACCTCAGGTCACAAGGGTCTCCAGGATTTCCAAGAGCTGATGGAATGGGGGGCTTTGTTTTTCTTTGGTGGAGGGAGAGGTGGCATTTAGGGTCCAAAGCTCAGAAATAAAACCTGGAAGCGCCATCCGCTGTCTTCTCCCAGGGGGTGTCAGGAAGGCTTCTCATGTGGGGCCTGACATCTCGCCCCCCACACACCTCCTCTTCTATCAGCACCCCCCATTTCAGTAAACAGCTGCTGCTTCTCCTGTTTCAAAGGCCCCAGCCCCTGGAAACCCCCTTTAACTTTTCCACGTCTTTCTTTCCCTCCACCCTTGTTGGGTTAGCCTTGCTGGTCTCATTGTTAAACCTCACCCCCACCCAAGACAGTTTTCCTGGTGGCT
>RJWH01011507.1:0-11918 GCA_004363575.1 Solenodon paradoxus | reverse complement strand
CACTGAGAGAGTCTCTGCATGCTCAGGAAAAGTGGTGTGCAAGTGGGGAGCAGTGTCCTGCAAAGATAGGACTTGTCCCCTGCATGGTGGAGGCAAAGGCAAAGTGGGGCTCTCCTTGTGGTCACTTACGTGTGATTCTATCATTTCCAAGCAATGCAAGAGAAAGGGATGCCGGGGAAGGCGTGTGGTGGTCCCCCTTCCTCCCTTCCATGTAAACTCTGTCTCCTAATGGTCATACGACAGTCACCACGTGTCAGGACCCTCAGTGAGACCAGGGACTTTAGTCTTGGTCATGTTGACAGTCCCTGTCAGGCATCTTCCCTGAGGACAAACAGCAGCGTCTGTGTTTGCTGTCTGACTCTAGACTTCCTCACTGTGACCCAGTTCCCTCCCTTCTCAGAGCCCTAATGGGGATGTCAGGTGCTCCTTGACCCGTGACCTCAGGGTCACTCCTGTGTGTAGGATGAGGAGCCCAGCCTGTCTCTGACCCCCAGCAGGCAGCACTGACATCGATTTTCAAACCAGATGTGAGCAGTGTCTTCTGGAAATGTTTTCTCCAGGCCAGACCGTGTCCACACTGGCGCTTCCGGGTTGCCCCATGCAGCAGGGGAGGCAGCAGTCAGAAACCTTTTGCTGGCCAGTGACAGGAAACCCAAGGTGGCTTAAACACGCCCACCCTCACTGCAGGGAAGAATGACTTTTGTCAGTCTAGTGGCAGGTGGCTTCAGGCAGGGCTGTACCTGGGCATTTGATGACATCAGGTGTGACCATCTCTCCTGACTCTGCTGGTGTCATCATCAGATGGTGTTTTTATGAAGGTAAATGTCCACCAACTGTCACAGGCTGACCAGCAGCCCCAACTGAAATAGAACTCTGCCCCCAGGTTCTAACAACAAGGCTGGACCCCTGGGGTTGGTCACATGTCCATCACGAGCCAATCGTGGTGGCTGGAAGGATGGGATATACTGATGGCCAGATGGAGCTCACGTGGCCGCCTTCCTTAAGGAAAGTAGGCAATTTGACTGCAGACACCGTCTTCCCAAACCCCAGTGTCTGCTGTTTACAGAACGATTCACAGTGACACTCATCCCTTCTCCCACCACCTCCTTCCCAAGCCCCACTTCACCCCAACCAAACAGTGAGGCTTCATGTACCAGTTTGCCATGAGAAAGCTGACCTCTGTATCCTGGGCATCTGAGGGCGGGAATGAGCTCGACAGGGAGTGGTGGCAGGCAGTGTCACCAGGGATTCTGTGACGGGGGCCCCATCTGTCTCTGGTGACTCCTGCAAAACCCCAGTCCCCAGGGGGCTGACGTCCTCACCGAGTGCGGAAGAGCTTTGTCTCCAACGCTGGAAGCCCAGTGGGCCTGGGCCTGCCTGGGCCTCCTGCGCCCGGACGTGGCCACCCAGCTTCTCAGGACCATGGTGGAAGCCCCCGCCATGGAGTCCCCGCTCCCAGGTCAGAGCCCCCTCTTTCAGGGGCTCCAGCAACTCCTAGAAAGACCTGAGCACCGGCCAGCACTGGAGGGATCACACCACAGGCCTCCAGCAGACCCTGCTTCTCAGAGCCTCCTGGGCTTCATGGAAAGGCCTCAGGAGCCCCTCGGGGAAGAGGCTTCGGCGTTGAGGTGGCCCTAACAAGCGAGACCTGCGTGAGGCTTGTGAGCGATTATGCATGGCCGAAGTCTGGATGCTGCTGAGGAAGACTGGCTGCACGTCTCTGCTGACAGCGTCACCATTGTCTGCTGGGCAGAGGACAGCCGGCTGCTCCAGGACACCTGGGCTCCCAGTGGGCGGGCCGTGTGCCCGGGAGGACCGAGGCTGACGCTCCCTTCACATGCTCACTGGCCCCCACTGGAGCCGCTCGTCACGCACGATGCTGGTCCAGCTAAGTGCTCTGAAAAGAAAGCAGGAGGAGGACAATGAGGGAGTGCCGGCTGCCTGCAGAGCAGAACGCCATGTGCTCAGACTCTGATGTCGCCTGTTGGAGCAGAGGCCTGAAAGAAGGGAGGAGGGAGCCGTGTAGGTGCCGGGAAGAGCATTCTAGTCCGGGGGACCTTCATGTGCAAAGGCCCTGTGGTTGCTGGGTTCTGTGTGTTGGGTCCGGTGTGGCTGGAGTGGAGTGAAGGGAGACCGAAGCTGCGAGGGGAGCAGGAGCACAGACAGCCATGTGACCCAGGGAAGAGTCTGGAGTCACCCCAAGTGTCATGGGAAGCCACTGGAGGGCTTTGAGTAAGGCCAGTAAGGAAAGGAAGCCAGTGGGCTGGGCATAGGGACTGGCGGAGGGTGACATTTTGGTTGTGACTGTGTGGACTGAATTTGGGTTCCAATTGACATGACCGAGCCTGATGAAAACTAAGCGGAGAGAGGGAACCAGGGGGTGAGAGACTGAGGCAGCCAGCCGTCTCGTCTGTAGCCAGGCCTCTGTCTGTACAGCCTGCTCTGAGCCTGGTGCCCAGGACACTGGGCGCTTGCTGCTGGGTCGGCTGACATGACAGGGTGGTGATGACTGGGCTGTGTCTCATTCTTCCCTGAGGCTGCAGGTCCCATGAGGTAACCAGGTCCCGAGAGGGTGGGCACACGAGGATACAAGGCCCCTGGAGTGGGCACAGCATCTCTGCACCACCTTGTTGGTCAGAGCAGCTCCTGGAGGCAGCGCAGAGTCAGGGTGGGGGACTTGACCGCACCTCTTGAGGAAAAGAGCTGCCCGGTCACCATGGAAGGGCGTGGGGACAGGGAGGTGGAGGACACAGTGGTCCCTGCTCTCGAGGGAGAGGAGGGTGGGAGCACTGGTCCCTGCACCAGCAACTGCAGCTGTGTCTGGGGGCCGGAGGGAACCAGGTGCCTGCACCCCAGCACCAGAAGGAAGGTGCTCCAGCCATTTGATACTCTCACCAACAGAAGCCGGTCCCATGGCATGGCTGCCCATGGCAGCTCCTTTCTCTGGGATTCTCTTCTCTAAGGACTGCAGAGAGCATGGAGCATGGAGCACAGCTCTGAGGTCACCTCCTCCAGGAAGGCCTCCAGCCAACCCCCAGACCTCTTCTGGGCTCCCTTAGTCACCCGCCGCTGGCTCCTGTCACAGAAATGGTGTCTCCTGTGGAGGGCCACTCAGTGGGACACTGGGCTCTGGCTGAACCCAGCCTGGGATGGGACAGGAGTGCTGGGACAGGCACTGGGCACAGGACGCAGGAGCACAGTGGAGCAATGGCAGCCATTGCAGCCCCTTCTGGACAGTGGAAACCAAGCTGCGCTCAGGACGAGCCCTGGGACAGCCAGGCTACAGGCAGGAGAGGATGTAGGGGACCTTCGTTGGGGTTCAAGGCCTCTCTGGTTAGTTGGACAGGCAGGCAAGACCTGCCACCCGCAGAGAAGACAAGACAGACTCGGCAGCCCTTGACAACAGTTCCCAGTTACTATAGGTGCTGCTCCTGGATTTTGACTTGTGCAAAATAATTATCAGCAGTCAAGAAAAACAAGCCAACTGGGGATGTCAGCTCTGCATGCAGTGCAGGGTGAGAAAGCTCTTCATCTCCTCCTCACGCTCAGCAGAGGAGGGCAGGGGGACAAGGTCTTCGCTAAGTCCAGGATGTGGGCTCCGCTGGGACCTGTGGTGAGTGCGGCCAGGCCTTCTAGTCCTCCTAGAACTGGTGTGCCCTTGGGGAGGGAGTTTGAAGCCTTTGCAGTTTGTAGCTATTTGTTGTATTTAGAAACCCAGGCATCTCAGAGTCATAAATTGCCTTGAACTAGTTTGCTAACCCTGTGACTCGGCACAGTGGCTCTTCAGAGGTGACTGGCTTTGTAACTGGACAAGGATGACATGACCCGGTCCCCTGAGTGATACAGGGCAGAGCCGGGTCTGGCAACGGTGCTGGCCAACTGGGATCACAGGGCCCAGCGCAGGGTGATGCTGCCGATCTGTGCAGGTCACTGGCACATCCATGGAAAACCGCCCCGCAGTGAGGAGCAAGGGCTCATGAACTCATGAGGCTGGTTCTCATTCCCGGAGCTGGTCTTGGATCTGTGCCTTGTGGAAGGGCGGTGGGTCTGCCATCTCCCAGTGAGCGCAGGCCTGTAAGTCCCGGGTCCCCGGGTTCCCGGGTCCCTGACCCGGGCTGGGTGCAGATGAACAAGGGACTAGTAATTAAGGGATACCTCTTCCTGTTGCCTGCCTACTGGCCCTCATAGGGGCTCCGGCCTTCATCAGGACTGAAGGGGCGGCCAGGACACATGTCCATTTGCTCAGATAACAGACAATGGCCTCCAGTCCTGAGATCAGAAGTTCGATATCTAGCTTTCGCAGGACACCCACTGGGTCCTGCCTGCTGGTGGGTGTCCTTGGGCCCCTTTAGATCTGCCCACGGTGGGTCTGCGGTCTCCGTGCAATTATAAGAAGCTTGGGTCAGTCTCCACACTTGGATGGAAAGACCCTGAGGCACAGTGGGTTGTCCCCAAAGGGTCCTGCTCCCAGGAGGCTCTGCCCCAGGGTGTCACAGGCCCAGGGATGCAGACCTGCGGTTCCCAGCAGGCAGCCTACAAGGGACAGTGACCACAGGGAGAATTTCCCCTAAACCCCTGTGACAGGAGGCTCCCCAAAGTAACGCTTCCCTGGGTCCTCCACTCCTGCCCACACTGGAGCGAAGCACTGAAGGAAGGATGGCGTGTGTGCGGGCCCTGTCGTGAGCGGGCATCAGTGTGTGCATGTGCGTAGGGCTGGGTGCTGCTGCCCTATGTCTCATCTACTGAGAGCGTCCTGGAGCAAATGAAGAAAGGAATGTGAGTGGTGAATGAAGAAGTGAAAAAACGAATGAGTAATGAGGGATGAATGAATAGTGAGTGATTAATGAATGCATAAAGTAAGGATGAGTGATGGGGTGAATTCATGCTAACTGAATGAATGGGCGCGTGAATTATGAATGAATAATTACGAGTGGATGAATGAGTGAAGGAGTAATTCAGGGTCCCTGTATGGGGAACTCCTGTGCCTGCACCTGGGCATTGCTGGAAACAAGGTCACCCCAGTTTCATTCTCAAGAGCCTGATGTCTTCAGACCCCCAGACACACAGCATTTCCATCTACAGTATGTTCTGCCACAGAAATTCCACCAAAACATGACCCTTGAGATGCAGAAACCACCCCTCTGCCGAGCTCCTCCAGACTCCCCTGGGTGCCCACCCAACAGCAGCGCAGGTGGGCTCATCGGATGCCTTGTGACATCAGCGGGCAGCTCCAGGTTGGGGGTGAGGTGATGCCCAGTTTTTGAAACTAGAAACATCAGGCCCCAAATGGAGCTAGTCATGCCCAGCCCACCAGCGTCCCCAAAGTGGGAGTGAACTCGGGCAGCCTGGGTCAGCTGCCAGGACTGGATAGAGGGTCGCAGGCTGAGACCACAGCCTTCCCCTTTATCTGGGTGAGTTTCGTTCTGTACCCCCTTATGTGCACACGTTTGCAGTGTTAACACTGTCCCAGTAAGCGAAGCCCCTTTGGTGAGTCACAAAACAACCCCATCATCCCTGCAGTCCTGCAGGGGGGCTGCAGACCAGCACCTCAGCTAGTTCTCCCACTGGCACTCTAGGCAGGACCCCTCCTTTCCTTAGGAGTATTTGCGTTAGAAAATGACCAAGTGCTTGTCTCTTTGAAACCTGTGTAAACTCTTTTAAAGGTAAACAAGCTGGGCAATTTCACAGCTCAGGAATGATCCTGCCAATTTGGGAGGAGAGTGAAACCTCAAATCTGGCTCCAGAGGTGGGGCCTGGCTCCTGGGACACCTCCACCCCCAGAGGCAAATTCAGAATGGGGCGCTGACAGGTCTCAGCTCAGCCTCACAGACAGACTGTCTCTGCCTGTCGCCCTGGGGGCCTCACCTTCCCCTTCCAGCCCTTGCGCTGCAGAGGCTTGGTTCCAATCCCAGCTCCCAGCACGATTTTCACCTGGACCCTAAGTCCAGAGGGAGCCCCAGGCCCTCAGCGCTGGGGCCAGGGACCAGGAGTGACCCAGGTCGGCCCACCCAACACGGAGGGCGCTTCCAAACCGCAGTCCCTGCTCCTGCCTGAGCTGGTCTGACTCTCCTTCCGGGGACAGCCAGGTCCTCCTCAGGGATGACAGGACACACCTCTCCCCATGGTGTGAGGAGGCGGGCTGGCTCTTCCCTCAAGCTCCCCTGTGATTTGGACACTGAGTCCCAGATAACGGTGGAAGCTGCAGGAGGGCTCTGAATCACCCACTTTCTGTATTCTGACAGCTTCCAGCCACCCAGCCCCATCAGAAGACTCCACCCCTTTTACTGGGAGGCTGACCCCCCAGTTCCCTTCCTGGCTGAAAGGACACTGACTGATGATCCAAACCCTTGATCAACACACACCCCACCCGCTGTGTAGTACCATCTCCCTACCCCACACCCACTCTCCCAGCTGCCGTCCAGCACCCAGCCTTCAATCATCTGGAGAGCTGGCCTCCACTCCAGTCCCTCAAGACACACTTTCACCCGTACAGATGCCCCAACCTGCCACTGTTGCTGAGGGCCCTCCATGAAGTAACTGCCTTTATGCAAAACTGCAGATCATGACACAGCTATTGTAGCAGTCCCCTCTCCACAGTACTAGTCCCACCCTAGGGGAACAGTCCTCCTATCATACCAGCCCTCCATCTGCTGTGAAAGTCCCCCCTCCACAGTAAGAGTCTCCCCTAATATCCCTCCTCTACAGTAAGCTCTCCCTGCACGGTAACAGTTCCCCTGTGTCCATAGTCCACCCTCCACAGGAACAGATCTCTATATTGTTGGGTGATATTATAGTCTCTCACTGATGAGACTCTGGAGTCTCACCTTTGTGACTGTAGACTGTGTCCTCGTGTGGAGGGTTTCAGTGTGTGGCCTGTCCCATGTCCCCCAGACCTTCCTCATTGATAAGTGACCACAGAATGTCACAACATCAGTCCCCAGTACCCCCAAGCCCATGTCACTCAGAATCTTGGGGGCATATGAACAGGGCTGTGCCCACCCCGTGCCTGGCCTGGTGCCCGCAGGTCCCGGGACAGCAGGCCTGAGAGAGGTACCTCAGAAGAGACTCCAGGAAGCCCCACCTTGTCCTCACAGTGAGGTTGAAGCTGAGTCCGGGAGAGTTTCACAATCAGCCGGGTTCCCGTCCAGTACCTGCCCTGCCATTGAGGCATCTGACGCCCACCTGTGACCTCAAGAAGGCTCCTGGGCGCTGACGGAGGCCTGAGGCATGCCTGGCACCTCCACCTCCACCGCACCTGCACCTGGCAGGCATCAGGAAATAGCTCCAGGGTGAGTAGACCAGATGTACATACAGCTACAAATCGCCCAGCATTCCCGCAGTTCCCCCCCTCCCACCACTCCCCAGGACACAGAGCTCCCCAACAATCAGAGGCACCCACACCTGGACCCTCAAAGGAGCTTGGAGTTAAACGTGGACAGGAGAGCTCAGCCCTTGGTCGATATGACCTCCGCATAGACCAGGACCCGCTGTTAGGGCCCCAGGCAGATGCGCAGTTTTGGCCCCACCCACCAACCCAACCCCTCGTGGGACCGAGGCCGACGCCAGCTGTCCCCTCACCCGCAGCTGCACCAGAGAGGCGCGGGCAGGACCCCCGCGATCCCTGTGCATCTGACCTGTATGCTTAGCCCCGTGTGGGGCTGGTCCTCGGCAGACTGCTGGCTGATCCCGGACAGACTGTCCTGCACCTGCAGAAGGCCGTCTGGGAGGCGAGTCCTCCCTCTGTGACCCGGCGGTGATTGGACGCCCTGCGCGGCGGGGAGGGGCGACACAGACACAGCCCAAGTGCAGAAGGCGTCAGCGTGGCCGCTCTGCCAGCCTGTGGGGACCACACTCTGCAGGGGAAGTGAGGGTGTCGCGATGGGACCGCAGGGTCCACAGTCAGAACGTGGCGCCCCCTGGTGGCCTGGTTGTCTAGCACACCCTGGGAGCAGTCCCACGTACACCCCGAGGTCCTGGGTTCAGGACCCGGGGTTGGGGGAACAACCAGTGTGAACCCCTAAGTAAAATAATAAATCAGGGACAGCAGCAATTCCTCAGGCCTCCGCTTGCATCATGTCCGCGCGGGGCCTGTGATCGTGCACAGCTGAGCAGCGTCCTTCCTGAAGTGCTGCCCTCCTCTCTGAGCGGCCCTTATCCCTCCTGACCCAGTTGTGGCTTCTGTGGGTGAAGTGGACTCCAGGGCTCCGGGACACCCGCCCTTGCCCACAGCTGTCACTCAGCAAATGCGCCTTTAGGTGCTGCCCCAGCCAGCACAGTTCTCGTGGATCCAAAGACCTGGATTTGCGTCCCAGGGCGGGGGAGATGACCAAGTCTCCACTTAGATGACCACTAAATACGAATTAAAATGTCCAAAAAATAAAAACACCTACCACCATCCCCACATGGAGCCCCCTCAGGCTGTGCTGGGTGTGAGACGGTTCTGTAAGAAGGGATGGGGGTCACAGGAGGTCCCCAGGGTGGGTCCTGACCGCACAGGATGGATCCTTCTAACAAGAGGAGATGAACGCACAGACGCACACAGATGCGCCTGTGAGAACACGGGGAGGAGATGGCGTCTCCACGCGCAGGACAGAGATCTCCCCTCAAATGGGGACAGGAGGCCCCGGTTACCTCTGATGGCCCCTGTGCTGTCCCCTCACCAGGGAGGCAGGGACCCTGACCCTGACAGGTCCCCGTACAGCAGTCTCTCAGGCAACAGTGACTTGAGCAGGTGCGTCAGGCTTAGGCTCAGGAACAGGGAGGCTCAGCGTGAGATGGCTAAGGTGCCCTGATGCCTGAAGCCTGTTTCCTCCAAGGTCCCAACGCATTTCCTGGAGACCAGTTAGCCCTGGTGTTCCCACCCAGCGTCCACCGTCCCCCCCACCGGGGTCCACCACCCCTCTGGCTCTGAGAGTGCCCCCTGAGCCACAGCTCACTCTCGGTCTCCCACGGGAGCCCCCACCCCGCGCCCCGTGAGCCAGGGCGCCGGGGTCTCTGCATGCATGTTGGGGTCATCCCGTCCTCCCAGGCACGCTGTTCCCTTCCACAAACAGAACGTCCTGGTCCTCGGAAGCACTCTGCTCTGGACAGCAGAAGTCAACAGTCCTTAGATGATAAAAACAAAGCATTGGGAACCTCGGACGCCCCTCCCAGAGCAAATAGCTTGCGCACACACTGTGCCAGGCATGAGAGGACAGGTCTGAGGCCTTGTTCAATGGGAGGGGGCACCCCACGGAAGCCTACAGGCCTCTGACGATAGATTTTGTCCCCAGGTGACACCTGGGAAACGGAGATCCAGACGGAGGGTCCCAGCCACTAGGGGGCGCAACACTGAGCAGTCCCTTCAGAACTGCTGACCAAGACCCGCTCCCGCAGGACCGACCCGGGGTGTTCCCAGGCGGTGGGGGGAGACCTCAGGGCGACAGCACGGCGGGCAGAGGCTGATGGCGCCTCCCTTCTCGGAGCTGTGGCTCTGACGTGACTGTGTTCCCGACACACGAACACGAGGGGCTGTGGGCTGCAGGCCCAGGTCGCTGCTCCTGTCACTCAAACAGCAGGTTCCGGGTTAGTGGCCGCAGATGGCTCCTCCCGAGAGCAGTCCAGCTCTGAACCTGCGGCCCCAGCTCACAGCACAGCAGGGGCGCGGGGCTGCCCCACACCGACCACCCAGGGGACATACAGGCCCCTCTGGCCTCCAGGGCAGGACGGGGCAGCTGAGGTCCGTCACTCACGGGACAGCCGCCAGTCTTGCCCCTGAAGACAGGCCTCACCGCTCCCGAGACAGCAGCATCCCCGTGCCCGGCACCATCCCGGTGCCTGCGGCGCCACCCTCACACGGGATGGGGACCCCAGGTGGCTGCAGACACGAAGCAGAACCACCCGCCCTCCCGCCGCCCCTGCGCCGGTCAGCTCCCTGGAGAGGCCCGGCTCCGGCCGTGCTGGTGCTCAGGTGGACTTGGGAAAGGAACAGTAAAAAGCGTAATCGGTTCCCAGGGGCCACAGGAGAAAGAGCTGAGAATTCAAGTTGTACTGCAATTAGGGGTTTGAAACGTGTTGAAAGAAAACCTGTGAACACGCCCCAGGGGCTGCAAAACAAAGGGTTCCTGGACCTGAGGCCTCAGCACCCGCCCCCCAGGCCCTTCTCCAGGACAGAGTGGGTCACCTGGTGACACAAAGAGACAGTCCGAGGAGGCGGAGCCAGCACGCAGGAGTGCGCAGCGCCAAGTGCACACCTGTGCGCGTGCAATACGTGTGCCGGGGAACTGCCCCACCGCAGGGAGTGCTCGCCCTCCACAGCTGCCTCCTGGCCCCCTCCCTCCCCGCCGCCGGAGTCTGCTTAGAGCCAGGTCACTTTTCTAGAAAGGGTGCGCATGCGTGCAAGTGTGTGTGTGTGTGTGTGTGTGTGTGTCTCTGTGAGCACGCGCATACGTGCACGTGCGCATGTGTGAATGCACCTAAGTGCCAGCGTATTTATACCTGAGTGGGCATGCGTGGATGCATGTGTGCAAATGTGTGTGAGCGTGTGTGTCCGTATGTTTATCTGCATTGTAAGTGTGAATGTGCAGACGTGTGCGTTTGCCCCCGCACACTGGGTTTTCAATGTTAGGAATAAGTAAACAGGACATGAAAACTGAAAACAGGCGCGCCCCGCAGTTCAGGCGCTGAGAGGTGCTGTCTGTTCGCCCAGAACCCCTGGCCCACGTGAGAAGGCGAACGGAGAACCGAAGGGAGGGTGTGGGCACCGTTTCGCTGGGCGCCCCACAGGCCCTGGTGGCCGCAGCCCACTCTCATCAGTTCTCAAAGCTGCAGTGACAGAAACGACTGGGACAGCTTGTGGTTTTATTGTGGGCCCGTCAGCCCAGAGCCGGTGACCGTCTGGCGGCTGCACCCTCCGGCATCTGCTGTCTGGGGGCTCAGCCTGCGAAGATGTGGGTCGCGATCCCTGTCACCCTGAGCCCCTTGACCTACGGTGGAGAGAGGCGCTGGGTCAGGCCCCGGTCTGGGCATCGCATAACAGCCCACGCGCTCACGGCGTGGCTCTTAGCAAACGCGTGGGCACCGTTGGTTCGGGGACCTGCTGAAACCACCCCGTCCGACGTGGGGGTGCCGCCCGCCTGCCCGCGCCGCCGGGGTGCCGGGTTCTTCCTGCTGCCCCTGCTGGGCGGATACAGGCAACCCCGCGGAGCAGCCCCGCATCTTGAAGACCTGTCCCGCCTGCTGCTCCTGCGACCACTGCGCCGGGCTCAGGCCATCCGAGGAGGACGTCCCCTACAGGTCTGAGTAGCTGGGGCCCCCCGAAGCAGCAGGACGTGACCTGGACACGGGCAGCTCCACCGCGCACAGCTGGGTCCCTGCAGGACCGCGGGGTCGCCCATGAGGACCACAGCCAGCGTCAGGCTTGGGACCTGCCGCCCCTGGAGAAGCCACGCCCTGTGCAGCCCCCGACGCTGGGACTTGGTGGGCAGCACCAGCACCTGCCTGGACCCTCAGAAGGGGCCCCAAGGGGGATTGCGGTCATGGTGGGGTAAGGTTAGGGCTGGGTCACAGTGCCGCTGGGTGGTCCTAAACACAACGTCCTTACTGGAAGAGACAAAGTGGACTCATACAGACAGGCAGGACGCGGCCACCCACCTGGGGACGTCTGGATCCCACAGAAGCCTGGGGCAGACTGTCCCTCAGAGATTTCAGAAGGAGCAGCCCAGTGGACACCTGGAGTCTGGGCTTCCGTGTCCAGAGAGGTACAGAGTGAGCTCCGGTTGTTTGTATTTTGTCAGGGCTCCTGGAGGCTCACACTCACCGAGGAGGCCTCATGGGCCACTGCCAGGTCTGCAAACAGAGACGCAGCCCCTGCCCGACCCCACCCCCGGCCAGGCCACGGTGGACACAGGGCCGCCTCCCCCTGGTTACCCTTGGCCGGC
>RJWH01011506.1:0-11922 GCA_004363575.1 Solenodon paradoxus | reverse complement strand
GGGCGCAGCAGTTCATCGGAATGGGCTGTCTTCTCGCTCCCGCCTGCTCAGCCCTGGAATCCTTTCCTCCCAGGATGGACCAGTTCTGGGGGCTGTGGGGAGCTTCGGCTGGTCTGGGGGTGCCTTCCTGTACCCCCCACATGGGCCGTCCACCTTCGTCAACATGTCTCAGGAGCATGAGGACATGCGGGACTCCTACCTGGGTGAGAGGCTGGTGGTCGGGGGAGGCGAGCTTCCTGGGACCGGCAGGAGCCAGGGAGGGGGCCGGGCCGAGGGGGCGCCTCTGTGCTGAGGTTCGGCCCCTCAGGTTACTCCACCGAGCTGGTCCTTTGGAAGGGGGTGCAGGGCCTGGTCATGGGGGCCCCCCGCCATCAGCACACCGGGAAGGTTGTCATCTTCACCCAGATGCCCAGTCAATGGAGGCCAAAGGCTGAAGTCACAGGGACCCAGGTGGGACGTGGAGGAAGCCAGAGTGAGGCTAGGGGGTGCCCAGAGGCAGGGAGGGAGGAGATGGGGGTGGGACCCATGTGGGGTCCTGGTGACTGGGGAGAGGCGGGTTCTGGTCCTGAAGTGGGCCGGGCACCGCTGGCAGGCGCGGGCAGGCCGACTCCAAGCTCTGCCCTCCAGATCGGCTCCTACTTCGGGGCCTCCCTCTGCTCCGTGGACGTGAATGGAGACGGCAGCTCCGACCTGGTCCTCATCGGGGCCCCCCATTACTATGAGCAGACCCGAGGGGGTCAGGTGTCCGTGTGCCCCTTGCCTCAGGGGGTGAGTGGCTGATGGGCCCTGGGCTGGCTGGGGTCTGCTCGGGGTGGAGGGGTTGCCAGGGGTTGGGACTGGCTCTGGTTTTGCTCTGCAGAGGGCCGGGTGGCAGTGTGGGGCCATTCTCCGTGGGGAGCAGGGCCACCCCTGGGGCCGCTTTGGGGCAGCGCTGACCCGGCTGGGAGACGTGAATGGGGACCAGCTGACGGACGTTGCCATCGGGGCCCCAGGAGAGCAGGAGAACCGGGGTGCTGTCTACCTGTTTCATGGAACCCCGGAACTGGGCATCGGCCCCACCCACAGCCAGGTGAGGCCCTGTCTTTCCTTTACTGTCACTTAGATTCACCTGATGTCACCTGTCCCCTGGCCCTAGCCCCAGCCAGACTCCAGTTCCTTTGAGGTTTATTTTCCTGAATCTCCACAGACTGTGTACAAACACTCTCTAGTCTCTCCTTTGGTACCAAACGACTTTAATCTCTTGCAGGCAGAACGATGGTTAAGAGCTCACAGGCCCCAGGTCAAATGCTGTTCAGCTTCGTTAGGTGACTTGTGGCAAGTGGCTGATTTAGCCTTTTTGAGCCTTAGTTTTCCTCTAGGAAACAATAAATGGTAAACCAGTTCCATCAGCTGCTTCTAAAGTCAGGCAACTTGGATGGAACAAGAAGGGTGATGTTAAGTGAAATCAGTCAGGAGAAAGAGAAACAGTGGACGGTCTCCCTTGTATGTAGCATAGAAACAAGCAAAGCCAAGAGCGACAGACAAGACTCACCCTTGGACACTGACATGGAACTGAGGCTACCAGTGGAGAAGGGGGTGTGGATGGAAGCCAGGTATTTTGGGATCCACTGGTGGAGGACTGTTGGAAATTTGGTGGTAGGTGAGGTGTGAACCTGTGAGATCTAAACTTATATTACTTTGTTGATCAAGGTTACTTCAATTAAAAAAGAAAATTAAAAAGAAATCATACACACAAAGATAAGTCGTGGAAAACCCTGAGATTCATACCTGCAAGTGCTCCATGTACGCAGGAATCAAAGCACGAAGGACCTGTCGTGCTCCTGCTCTTCTGCTTTTGTCATTACCCAGCTCGTGCGTAGCTGGACTGAAAAAGCCCTTCTCTCCGGGGCCCTGAGGTCCTCACTCTGCTTGCTTTCCATTCCTACCCTCTCGTCTCTCCTTTTCACTTTCTCTAGCTCTGCTTTCACTGCCGTCCCCTTCCCAAATCACTCTTCTCGAACCTTTCCAGTCACCTCCCCTTGACGTCCACCACTCCTTTCCCTCTCTGGCCAGCGGGTCGCGGGCTCCCAGCTCTGCCCCTGCCTCCAGTATTTTGGGCAGTCGCTGAGCGGCGGGCAGGACCTCACCGGTGACGGACTGCTGGACCTGGCCGTGGGCGCCCACAGACGCGCCCTGCTGCTCAGGTGACAACTCCCCACGTGTCCCAAACGTCACTGCATCCCATTCTCCCAGCCACCCCAACTCGTTTTCTGGGAGGGGCCAGGGTCCTGTCCTCACCCCCTGCATCCACCCCCAGGAGCAGGCCAGTGCTGACTGTGACGGCGGCCATGAGATTCACACCCTCAGAGGTGGTGAAAGCTGTGTACCAGTGCTGGGAAGAGGCGCCCGCCACCCTGAACGCCACTGTCTGTCTCACTATCCATAAAAGCTCACTGGACCAGATAGGTGAGTCTTCTCCCGGTGCTCCCCATCCCTCACCCCGCTGAGGGCCTCTGGTCTCCTCCTCAAGACAGAGCAGGCCCAGCAACCCAAATATCACTTCCTTATCTGCCCAGCAGCCCGGGTTGGAAATCTCAGTCCTTCTCCTCTCTTCCCACACCCAGGCCTACAGGATCTCTCTCTAAAATGTCTGGAATCTGCCCGCTCCTCTCCACCAGCCCCAGCTGCTGCCTTCCTGGGGTTACAGCTTTCTTCCTGATTTGCACTCAGCTGTCCCGACCTGTACCCCTGTACGCTAGCTGCCCGCCCCTGTTCTCCGCAGAGGAAGTAAAGTGATTGGCTGTCTCCCAAATGCAAATCTAGTCACCTCACTTCTCTAGTCAGCACCCCTCAATTGCCCCCCTCTTGCATTCATAAAGACCAAGCCTTCCTGACAAGGCCCTGCCACTCCAGTCTCTCCCCGTCCCACTCCCCGCTCTGTATCTCCCTCTCCCTTCTGACCACAGTCATGCTCCCACAGTCGGGAAAATTCTCCCCACTCTTCATCCAACTCTTGCTCATCCTCCAAGTGAAGCCCCTCCAGGGAGGCCTCTCTGACTCCCAGGTATGCATTAGCGAGCCCTCCTTAGTCCTGATGGGAACAGACCTGAAGGAGGGGCTAAGAGGGGCCGGGACAGGCACAGGCCCAGAGCTTGAGAATGAGCAAGTAAGCAAACAGCTGCCTTCTTGCAGTGAAGCCCTCATCAGAGAGCGTGGTTATCTGACTGACCACCAGCAGCTTGCCTTTAAACAGGTCTTAGCAGTTAGTTTTTGTTTGGTTTATTTTTTTAATTTACTTTTTGTGGCAGTAACTTTTATTCTGCACATTAAAAGCAGTTTGTTTTTAATTGCACACATCCTTAGCAACTCCACCTAAACCCCAGGCATGCTGGGGACCACCCCTTAATGACCCCTTGAAAATGGCTCACCCCATGGAAAATTCCACTGTGAGCCTATAACGTCCCGGTTCTCTCTGGCCTCCGATACAGCTTATTGCCCAGAGAGTTCTTCTCTGTCTTCCTTCACTTCTAAAAGTTTGCCGTGTGCGCCTAACAATCATCTCTCCTTGAAATCTTTCCCAAATTGACTCCGCACCTCAGGACACATGTGCCCTGTGCCATCTCACAGTAGTGTCACCGAGGGTCCCATCTTCGCAGTTCACATGGTGATGTTCTGCCCTATGTTTGCCTCCTTTCCCAGACTGAGTTTCGTGATGGCAGGACCCATGTTGCTTTCTTCTTCTACATGTGCCTGAGACAGTTTACGAGCATAGAAAGTACTCAGCAAATGTTTATTGCAGGAGTGAATGAAGACAGAACATTCCAGGTTCTCTTTGATTTTCCGTCTTCCCTTCCCGCTTCTGCTTCAGGTGATGTCCAGAGTTCTGTCACATATGATCTGGCCTTGGACCCAGGCCGTCTGATTCCTCGTGCCATTTTTGATGAGACCCGGAAATGGACTTTGACTCAAAGCAAAATCCTGGGCCTGGGGGATCACTGTGAAACCATGAAGCTGCTTTTACCAGTGAAGACTTTGGTTCTGGGAAAGGGAAAGGGAGGAGGAACCCAAGACTTCTAGCATCTCTGTTCCCTGCCGAGTGGGGTGGGAAGGGTGGGGAGACTGAGGCTGGAGAGGGGAAGGTTGAAGCCAGAGCTCTTGGCTCTGTAGCTTGGACATTGGGGAACGGACGCAACGGAGAGGAAGTAGTGGAACTTAAGGAGAGCGATAGTGGGTTTTTGAAAGCTCATTCTCCCTCAGGTTTGTGTGGAGGACATGGCAAGCCCCATCATCCTGCGCCTCAACTTCTCCCTGGTGGGAGAGCCCATCCCCTCGTTTCAGAACCTTCGCCCTGTGCTGGCTGTGGGCTCACAGGATTTCTTCACTGCTTCTGTGAGTTCCCAGGGAAGGCCCAGGGTGTGCTAACTTTCTTTGTGTCTGCGTGTGCTTTAGAACCTACAGTGGAGGCCCCTGGTGGTCTCACTGATAGGTCTGCTGCTCTGGCTAGGGCAGTCCACGTACATCCCAAGGGCCTGAGTTTATAACCCGGGGCCAGGGGGAGCAACCAAGATGAACAAGTAAATAAAAGACATAAAGTGCTTCTTCCTCCTCTCTCTTCCTGCCTGCCTACTCCTCTACATTCCTGCCAGCACTTTTCCTTTAAAAAAGAACCTACTGGCTCACCTAGTGGACTGGCGGTTGGGTGGATTGCCTCTGAAGGAGCACAGACCACATACCCCTGGGTTTGGGGGAAACAACCAGTGTGAACAACTAAATAAAAATAAATGAAATGCCTCTTCCTCCTCTTCCTGGCTGTCTGCCTGCTCACCTTCATTCTTGCTTGCATCTTTCCTTTAAAAAGAACCCACATTGGCTTCTAATAGCCCCCAACCATATCAAGTCCAAGAAAACTTCCATGGAGTCACTAAGGCCTTACCTAGATTGAGTCCCTACACATATCCCAGCTGGCTATCCATTTTACCCCAACATAAACTCTGGTTATCATTTTGAAAATCCTTTCCAGCTTTTCTCGTTCCTACCCCTGTGCCTTTGTCCATGTGAACCTCTCATTTGGAAAGGATTTCCTTTTCTCCACCTTGAAGATCATCTCTTGTTCCTGAAGTCCCAGTCCTAGCTCCCTCTCTTTGAAAACCACTCAGTCTCTCCAACTCTCTGGCCTCTTACCCATCATGGTGCTGCCATGTCAGATATCGTAAGACTGGAATCCCAGCGATCTGAAACTCCTTCTGTGGTTCTCTGGGAATCGTAGGTCCCTTGGGTTCAAGGACAGTGTCTGATTCACCTGTAGTCTCCGCTTTTTCTAAACCCCCATCCAACCCTGAACTGGTCCTATTATTGACACTTAATACTTTTTGATGAATAGCCATTCCAGTGTGAATTGGCTTTGACTCCTTAACTAAACTTTATGATCCCTGAAGCCAAGGATCGTGCCTTTTGTGATAGCAGCCTCTCGGCCACTGCCCCACTCTGGGCCTGTGTCTCGCACAGTGCAGGGTGCGGGGTGGGTGCCAATGCTCGGTGTGGATAGTGTTCCCAGTGAGGGGACTCGAGGGTGATTAAGACCTGGGATGGGAAGAGAATCTACTGTTTTGTTGCAGCTCCCCTTTGAGAAGAACTGTGGGCAAGATAACCTCTGTGAAGGGGATCTGCGTGTCAGCCTCAGCTTCTCAGGGTGCGTTCTCTCTCCTTTCAGCTCTAACACTCAAGCATGTGGGTCCCCCATCCTCATAGCATGAGAGGTGCTTGTGTTCCCCTTTGGCTCTCCTAACAAACAAGATTTCCATTGGAATATTATCAGCCCGTAGCTCTTGCGTTCCCAGTCCTGCCCCACCCTCCATCTGATTCCAACCTGTTTTCAGCGGACTCGCTTTCTCGCTTGTATCCTTCTCCCTTCAGCCTGAAGACACTGATAGTGGGGAGCTCCCTGGAGCTCAACCTAACAGTGACCGTGTGGAATGATGGTGAAGACTCCTATGGAACGGTGATCAGCTTCTACTACCCAGCAGGGCTGTCCTATCGGCGTGTATTGGGAACCCAGGTAAACAGCTCCTCTGGCTCCCAGTCGGCTGCAGCCTACCCTCTGCCCTGAGTTATTGTGGGGTCCTTTTCGTTCTTCTATGATGAAATATAAACACATTCTCACTGAGCAGGAGGGAAAAGTGCTAACACATATGTAGAGTTTCATAAATGATAGTAAGCAACCCTCTATTCAGTGATCATCCTGGTCAAGAAATAACACACTGCTAGCACCCCTAAAATGTGCCTTTCCTGATCAGAGCTTCACTTTCTCCCCAGAGGTAATCACCATTCTAACTTTGTGATGTTTTTATATTTTTGCCACCCACAAGGACATCCCTAAACAATACGGTCCACTGTTGCCAGTATTTGAACTTTATAGGAATGGACATGCATTGTAGATTCTTTTATGCTTTTCTTCAATGTATGTCTGTGAGATTCACCCCTGTGGCCGTTTTTGTTGTGTGGTTGAATCCCTCGGTCTGACTGTCTCACTGCTTATGTACCCATTCTGCCACCGATTGCCACTGAGTTCTTTCCTGGTTTTGGCCATGATTCTTGAGTATGTCTCCTGGTATCCCCATCATAGCAGTTCTAAAGCGCACACTGCAGGTGGGATTGCTGAATAGCTGGAAATGTTTGTCTTCAGTTTTCATAAGTAAGGTCGAATCATTTTCAAGATCTTTCCCACCTGTGTACACTTCCATCAGCTGTCTGCCATTCTTTCTAACTTTTTTTGTCAGGCTCTCGGGTGAGTAATATTTCCTTGCAGTGTTAATTTACATGACTTTTCATATATTTCCTGGCCTTTTAGATTTCCTCTTTTGGGAAATACCTGTTCAGATATTTATTTTTCTGTTTTTCTGTTGAGCTGTCCATCTTTTTCTTACTGAGTTACAAGCATTCTTTATATCTTCTGATGACTAGTACCTTCCCAGTTCTGTATATTCAGCTATCTTTTCCAATCTTGCTGCTTATCTTTTCAGTCTCTTTGTAATAAAAGAGTTTCCAAATTTGATTGTGGTTGATTTTTATCGATCTTTTCTTCTGCATTTAGTGTTTTTGCATGTGGATCTTAAGAAATACTTCCCTACCCGAAAGCTATGAAGCTAGTCTCCTATATTTTCTTCTAAAAGCTTCATCCTTTTACCTTTTCATATTTAAGCCTTTAATCAATTTTATTTTAATGTATAAAGTGAGGTTGAGACTCAATATTTTTGTTGCTTTTTTATTTTGTATGGACAGCTTACAAAGGTCGTTTACAGAAGTCTGTCCTTTCTCCTACTTCTCTCCAGTGCCACCACTGATATGTATCAAGCCTCTGTATGCCTATGGTTAACTTTAAAAAAAAAAAAAATGAAGACAGGAATGAAGGCAAGCAGAGGCAGATAGCCAGGAAGAGAGATGTGGAAGAAATATTTTTATTCATTTTATTTACTTGTTCATCTTGGTTGTTCCCACCAGCCCCGGATGCAAACACAGCTTCTTGGGATATGTGTGGACTGGGCCCAACCCCTGCTCCATCAGGGAACACCTCGTTTCTGTTTATTTAGTTGTTCAGTTGTTAGGCTTTTCTCTCCGGTCCTGGGACACGAACCCAGGTCCTTGTAATGCATTAAACTGCACTTAGCTAGAGTCGGCCGACCTAACTGCTAAACCACCAAGTTGTACCCTGTGGTTAACTTTTAAAACATTCATTCTCCTCCCCTGGAAGGAACCCCATCGGCGCCCCCTGCGCCTGGCATGTGAGGAGGTGCCCACGGGGAATGAGGGCCTGAGAAGCAGCAGCTGTAGCATCAACCATCCCATCTTCCAAGAGGACACGAAGGTTCGTGCTTCCCCCCACACCCTCTTCACTCTCCTCAAATGTCCTAACCGTTCCTGTCCCTCACTCCCCATAACCTGCCTATCCCTGTGCCTTTCTTCCGGTAGGGCACCTTTGTAGTCATATTCCATGTCTCCTACAAGGCCACCCTGGGGGATAAGTTGGTCCTGAAGGCCAATGCAAGCAGGTGAGCCAGGCCAGAGGCAGGCGTGTCCCTCACCCTCCCGTCTCATATCCCTGCTGGAGATTCCTCCCCTGGATTCCTTTCAGCTCAGCTTCCTCTCTGTCTTCAGTGAGAATAATAAGCCTTCAACAAACAAGACAACCTTCCAGCTGGAGCTCCCCGTGAAATATGCTGTCTACACAGTGATCAGCAGGTGCTTCACCCCTCTCCCTCCCCTTGGATGTCTGACTTTCTTCCAAGCCTCGGCCCTCCCTCTGAAGCCTGCTCCTTTGAGGATGGGTATCTAAGCTAGCCCCTCTGACTCCTCACATGAGAACACAGTCATATATGACACCACAACACTGTACCCCAACTCTTGCTTCTTCTCTGATGAACTGGCCTGCCGGTGGGACACGTATCTTCCACCACGGGCACTCCTCCTTCTCTCACCAAGATGTGAGCTTCCTTTGACATGAAGCCAATCCTGTCCTTTGTGCTAAACACAAATGTGGCGAAGCAAAGATACTAGACGGATATCAAGGCTTTCCGATCAAAGTGGGGAACTCGGGCCTCACAGGTCACAGGTTGTCACCATGAAGAGGAGAGGAAAGGGTTTTCACAAAACTCAGAAGAGAGCAGCGATGTGAGAAAATGTTGGGAAGGTCTCTTTGAGCCCAAGACCCAGGCAGGTGACAGGGAACACAAGTGTGGAGCTGCTGCCTGGCTTCTGAGTGGGCTGGGGAGCGGTGCAGGCCAGACTGGACGCAGAGCCAGGAGCGGTCACTCTTGGCTGGACTCCAGAGGTTTGAGAGTTGGCCAGAAGCATATGATACAGATAACGGTTGGAGTATGTGACTGTTTCTGCTGACAATGTCATACTGATTTTTGGAGAAACTGGGGAGAAGGATTACATGGTGCCACTGACCTTCCAAAAGCTCTGTGTGAGTTTCCCCTTCTCTCATGGGAAAATACCAAAACCTATCATAAGAGCGCACAGTTTAATAGACTCAGGATGTGCCAGGCATTGCTTTAAGTACCCTGCATGCATTTACATCATTGACTAACTCTAATAACATCTAATGCCTCTATGATACAGCTACTAGTTTCCCAACAAAGAAACCAAGAGGTTAAATAACTTTTCCCCTCTCAGCTGCTAATTGACAAGACTCAGAATCAAATGTCATTGGTCTGGCTCCAGGGCGTGTACCCCCAGCCAAATACTACGTGCTTCTCCAAGGGCTGGGGAAGTGGAGTTATATTCCAAATTTGAAGGAAAAAAAAAAGGTTAATAACTGGAAGATTTTAAGGAGAGAAAACTGAAACCTAGAGTGAGGATTGGGCTGGGGAACAGAGAAGAAGGCTGTAGAGCATACCGAGGTGGGGGGAAGAGAAATTCTAATATTTATAGAGGACTCATTTTTCGCCCTAGGCACTGCTGCAAACCTCATCACCATTCTTTAGAGGTGGGCGTGGATGCTAGCCTCCCCATTTCAAACAGAAACAAGCTGCGGGCCTGCAGAGAGATTAAGCAGTTTGACTTAAGTTCCGTAGGTAGGAAGTGGCGGACCTCTGATGTGAACCCACATGCTCCGGTTCCAGGGCGCATGATCTGCTGCTTCCATCTGATAGTCACACCTATGAGAAGCCTCGTGGGCCCCGTGGAGTTTCTGTGTGGCGGGTCTGGCCTCTGAGGGCTTCGTGCTGGTGGACTGTGTGGGCCTCTGTGCTCTCTGGCCTGATTCCACCCAAACAGATGGGAGCTCCGGGAAGGCAGGGTTTATTGCCTATTAACGTTGACTCCCCAGGCAAAGCTCACAGCCGGCACATCGCACGTGTTTACTGAAGGAGGCCCTGAATGGAGGGAAGGGTGCATTGAAGAGTGTCACCTGCAGCTTGGGTCACTGATGTCCATGTACCACGTTCCTCGTGTGGACTTACTTAAGCGCCCCAGCAGAGCCACATCGATTTTTTCACTCCTGCCCTGGAGCAGCTGGCTCCTCCTTTCCCCCTAAGGGTCCCTCCCTCATTTTCTTGAGTCCTCATTGACTTCTTCTAGCAGTAGCCTGTGTAGGCAACTACCTACCAGAGAAGCAATGCGAATGCCCTTTTCCTATAGAACAAACGTCGTGAGAGATGACAGGTCAGTTGGGGCTTGAAGTAAGAATTTCCAGAAGACACGTGCATTATGACTTTGTATATATCATGGAGACAGGAAAGAGTTGGGACATCAAGGGACACACTAGCAGTTCTGGGTGGCTGGGGCAACGGACGTGAAGGTACAGGCTAAAGCTGAGGCTGCAGAGGCATGTGGGGCTCATCACCATTTCCCTGGGGACCTCTGTGGGGCTCCACAAAACCTCTGGCACCAGGCTGGGCACGACTAAGACTGGTCCAGGGGCTGTTTCTCAAATATAAGCCTTCTCTCTCCAGGCAGGAAGAGTCCACCAAGTTCTCCAACTTTTCAGCTGCGGACGAGAAGAGCAGGAAAGAAGTGGAGCATCGATACCGGGTGAGAGGCCAGGGCCTTCCATGCCTGCCTTCCGTGGTGCTGCCAGTGTTGAAGTTGCTGGAGAAGACAGAGAAACGGAGGGGAGAGCCAAGCAGAGGTAGGATCTGGGGTGCTCCAGGGGCCACAGTAATGGTCTGTCTCAATTTTCTGCAGGTGAATAACCTGAGTCATCGAGATCTGCCCATCAGCGTTCATTTCTGGGTCCCCATCCTGCTGAACCAAGTGGCTGTGTGGGAGGTGTCCATGGTGGCCCCCTCACAGGTGCCGCCTGCCTTTCCTCGCTCTCACGGGGTGATCCCCCAGGGCCTCCCCGTCCCCCTCCAGTGAAATGTTGATGTTCCGCATCTCTTTCTCTCACTAGAGTCTCCCCTGTGTGTCAGAGACAGAGCCTCCGCAGCATTCTGACTTCCTGACCCAGATTTCAAGGAATCTTGTGCTGGTGAGAAGGTTCTAGATCCCCACAGCAGGACCAGTGGTGCATCGGGGGACCCAGGGAAATGCGTGTCTAGGAGACAGAGCTCTGTCTATGTTACATAATCATGCAAGACTTCTGCACCTCAGATCTGACACTTCATTTTCTTTAGTGGGTCCTTCCTTAGGTGAGACCCTCCTCAACTTCATTCCTCTCTGTCCCCAGGACTGCTCCGTGGCTGACTGCCTGAGGCTCCGCTGTGACATCCCCTCCTTCGGGATCCAGGAGGAACTTGACTTCATCCTGAAGGGTAACCTCAGCTTCGGCTGGGTCAGCCAGGTGAGTGGGCCCCATGGCACCTCCTGCCCTGGATTCAGGTGGCGCGTCCTGTGTCCCTGCCCCTCTTCAAGCAGGACGTTCCTCCAGCTCTGAGCCTCCTCCAGAGCCAGCTCCCCAGCTCCGCCCTCTGTCTGCAGACATTGCAGAAGAAGGTGCGGGTCGTGAGCGCGGCTGAGATCACGTTCAGCAGGTCCGTGTACGCCCAGCTTCCGGGTCAGGAGGCGTTTCTGAGAGCCCAGGTACTGGCCGTGCGGTGGGCAGGGGTCACGGGGCTCCGAGGGCCCCGGATGCTGAATCTGTGCTGCTGGGAGTGGGGCCGGGCTTGTAAGCCTGGAGGGAGGGGCAGAGAAGGTCCCTGCGCAGGACAGTTGTCCCTAGGCCCAGGAGTGCTTCTGTATCTCGGCCCTTGGAGCAGGGCCAGGGGAAGGCGGAGAGGGGGTGAAAGTCTGGGGAACCCGGGAGAGTCTGAGGCAGCGAGAGGCCTGATCCTTTCTGATGGGGTCACCTCTGCTGCAGACGGAGACGGTGCTGGAGAAGTATGAGGTCCACAACCCCATCCCCGTCCTGGTGGGCAGCGTTGTGGGGGGGCTCCTGCTGCTGGCACTCCTCACAGCCGTCCTGTACAAGGTGAGTCTCCTGCCGCTCCTGCCTCCACCGGCACT
>RJWH01011505.1:0-11923 GCA_004363575.1 Solenodon paradoxus | reverse complement strand
TGTTGGTTTTACTACTCAAAACCATTGTGTCTTCCCTACCTCAGGTATGAAAGAAAATAAGTTGAGACAGAATAATCAGGAGACTCGTGTGTCCATCTCTACAAAGGCCCCACTCATTAGATGTTAGCTCAGTTAGAATCAAAATATCAATCTCAATTCAAGAAACATTAATGGAGCCCATATTATATCTGATGCTGTACGTTTTAACAAGATATTTTCAGTGTTTCTATGATTCAACAATTTAAACAATCAATTCCTAGGCAAATGTTATTAAAGGCTGACTTGTGTCTGACTGATTGGCCTTTGGTATGTCCTTGGTGAAGCTCACCTTTGCCAAAAGGCGGGGAGGCGGGGTACATTAAGAACCCCAAAGATGACTTCTTTTTTTCTCCCCATATGCACTGCTTGCTCCAAATCGAGGACACTGTCTAATCCAGCTCTAAATCAAAGGGACTGTGGAGTCACAGTTGCAAATTTAGATTTGAATTAGTTTGGGATGATGGAGTTTCTTTATATTTAGTTTATCTATCTTTATGTAAACTACAATAATCAGTCACACTGAGACAGGTGCTAAGTATTGGCTTGTCACAGGATGTGTGTTTCCTTGAGTACATATGTAAAAGGTGAAATTTGCTTATTTTGTTGTTTAGTGTTTTCAATCAACGATCATGTACTGAGCTCTCACAATACACCAAGCACTGGACCAAACCCTGAGCTGCATCATCTCATGAACACTCACAGCAACCTTAAAACAACTAAAGGACTTTCATTGTGTTGGTGAGAAAATGGACCAGGGAAGCTCTTGGTCTTGCCAACCAGGAAGCATTAGAGCCCAAGTCGGAACTGGGTCTCTTGATAGAAAAACCTAGGTTTTAAAACTTTGCTCGACCAAGTGTGCTGCCCGATAATTCTTTGACTATTGAAGATTCGGAGAGCATAAGAGGTATTTGGAAAGGCAAATCGAAGAATCATCATCCTAGAACGTTTTTAGCCACAGTGAATGCACGTTCAGCTGTTTCATATGAGATTGTGTTGGAAGAAAACAAAGATCATTGTGTTCTCAGGCCAAATACCACGTGGTAAATCATGAGCTAAGCTAAATGTCACTAGAATTCATAAAAGATTTGCAACAATGAAATGCATTTAAATTTGGGACCATTATTTCACTGGCGAATGGAGCCCACAGCAGAAGGGGGCTCTACAGAAGTGCGGACCGCGCACTGCAGGGTGGCCGAGCTGCTCACCCGCGCCACCACCACGGGCGGCTGCTCCAGCATCATCGCTGCCTGTCCACCTAGGAGAGACTGCGATCAAACCTGGGCAGCCGGAAGCAGCAGCAGGCACTGTGGAAGCGTGTGGTCGCTTCTCACCTGGAGACAGGAGAACCCAGGGCAGGACAAGAAGACCCAGCTTGGCTCTGCGTCCAGGTGGAGAGTAGCCAGAACCCCCTCAGGCCTCAAACCGCTTGCTGGAGGATCTCTTAGGTGGGCGGTAGAGATCAAGTTAGAGCAGGAGCAGCTGCCTGCTGGGTGGGGCTGGGAATTAAGAGAAGGGGGAGGGAGGATGAGAAGAGAGCAAAGTCTGATCCCCAGGTGAAGGGAGGGTGATAAATGGTGAGTGGAGAGCATTGAGACCGGCTTGAAAAGTTAGTGGAACAGATGCAGTAGTTGGACATTTGCTACACTTTCCCACTACACTAGTTGGTTTATGTGTGATTGCTGTTGTATGAGATCCTGAGAATAACTCTGGGGTAAATATCATTAACCCCAGTTGTTTATAAATGGGGAAGAGGGTGGCAGGGAGACTGGTTTTTTAAATACAATTTCCCAGGCTTCACAACTATTTAGGTTGGGCTACGTTGCTAAATCTGGCTGGAGGCGACTATGCCTTCCTTGAACCACTTGCTGCTAATAGAGCCAGGAGAGAGCTGCTGCTTTGGAGAAAGGGACCAGCACAGGACAGCAGTCCCTGTGGAAATCACCTGCACAGTGTCTGCGCAAGCTCAGGAGCGTTCTGCTTAAGAGGTTTATTAGCAGAAAACTTAAAATTCCCTGTTTTACTTGTTCCTCATCTGAAAAAGGGAGCTCTTACAGTTCACGTAGAGCAAACAGGACTTGTGAGCAAAACAGACAGCCCAAGCCCAGATGCAGAGAAAATGATGTTTTGCCTGCATCAGTCAATTAGAAATCAGTAATCACACAAAGAAGAAAATATATGGAATAATACACTTTTGGAGTCAGGTGTCTGTTCGTGTGCGTGTGTGTGTGCACGCAGAGACAGCATGTGTTTATCAAAGGATGAAGCCCAAACTGGACCAGGGGCCAGGGTAGGTGGAGTATGCAGACCACATCCCTCCCTTCTTGCACCCACACTCCACCTGGTAAAGACAGGTTGGGAAAGATCAACTGAGGAACTTTTTGAAAGGAAACTTTGAGAAATAAATGTGGCCTTTGCCTGCAGTGCAAAGGAAGGTTTTTCTTTTTTGTTATGTTAATTAAACCCCCACCTCCTGGGTACAGTTAATGCTAGTTAACTCCTTAGGTTGAGGGAAGAAGGCTGTGGGGTTGGGCTTAGAAGGCCTGGAAAAGGGGCTTGACTTGAGCTGGGAGGTCAAGGGTCCTCAGCCCATTTGTCACACCCTGATCCTGAGCCCCTTTTCTACAGTGAGGCTGGAAGTCAGATACAGGCTCAACTGTTACCAGCTCTCAGGGCTGAGGTGTTCCATATGCATACTTGGGGTTGTGTGCCCAGTGGGTGAGCTGTTAGATACAAAACTAATAGAAGACTTCGCTAAAAGGATACTCTAAGGTAAAATATTCAGTAGAAAAGTGACAGTTGTGACATCTACAAAGCAAATAGACTAGAGGAAGACAGCAATTTGGGTGGTGAGATATTGGACTAAATATTTTTTAATCTGTTTTCTAGTTTATAGATTTTTCGTCAATAAAAAATGTTACTTTCAAGAGAAAGTCCACAACCAACTTAGTTTTATGGAAATAAATTTTAATTTCATGTTGTCAGCTTTAAAAACTGTATCAATTGTTATGATAAATATTTTTGTTCATTACTGATGAAATTAAAGGCTCAACAACTTTTGGCAATAACAAGCTGTAGATTTTAATAAAGTCTTCCTCAAACCTCCAGTCAAATGTGTATCACACAGAAAACAAAACAAAACAATTTGACATTTGATGTCTGCTTTTCAAGGGAAAACAATCATGGACTGAGGAGTTAGAGCACTCTTCCTGAAAGGTGTTTGAACAAGAGCCAGTTTATGGAACATTAGACTCATCAATAGAGAAAGAGCAGGAATGACTAGAAGGTGGGGATTTCCTTGTATTCTAGCAGGTAGATCAGGGATAAGTTTTAGGTTTCCCTGATGATTTGGGGGATTTTGAGGTTTGGTTCAGGAGCATGGAAAAGAGGGACCCAGAGAAAGTCTTCTAATATCCAAAAAGAGTTTATTTTGGAATTCAAAGTGGGCTGATTCAGAAAAGGAATAAACCAGAGCTGGGAGGCCTCGCTGAGCATCTGGAGGTTTTCTTCAAGCCATTAATTCAAACATTAGTCAAAGCACTGAGGATTGTTATCAGAAGAGACTGAGAAAAATGCCAGGGACCAGCCTCTACAGCCTCCAGGAAACAGAAAGACAAGGCCAATGAAGATTTCTGCCCAAATGCCCCCCCCACAGAGCTCTTAGCACAAAATGGCTTCAGCCAGACCTTTGGGTGTGTGTTAGGGGTAGGGAGGCAGGAAGCCAGGTGTTGTCCAACAAATAAGAAAGGGTATTTGGTTTATGTAGATTGGTTGAAGATGCCTACCTGACCTTATTTAGAGCATGGGAATCATTAGAGATTCCTTCTGTTTGGGGACTGTCTGGATAGATAGCCTGCATTTCTGGTCACTCCTTTCATTCATCCATGTTTCAGTTTGCTGACATGGATCTCCCAAAAGGAGAAGCTCCATCTGGCACCTAGAAATGTTTTTCAGTAGATGTCATTTGTTATCCTTTCCTCTCCTTCCTACTATGGTATGTCCCTGCTGCCTCTAAGTGGCACTGAAAGGCTGTATCCACATGAAAGAAACACATTGAAAAAATAATAGAGGTGGTGTCTTGGGGTGGGGGTGGGGGAATCAGAAACATTTGCTTACCTACAAGCCAGAATTACTACAGAGCTGCAGTTATTAAGGTGTCTCAGGGATGCACTAAGTAGCCCCACCTGTCAGGGTGAAGAGGGCATATGGTCTGAGGACTCCTGGAAAAGCATCCTTAGAGAAAGTAGTGCACACAGTGGAAGGAGGAGCAGACAGGGCTGTACTAGCCTTTGGGAGCTGAGTTTTCACAAGGTAACAATGAAAAAGCAGGAATAATGACAGATTAACCCATAATTTGGGGAAGAAACCAATTTTCCACATTATGATTCCTAAATGGCCCCACACACGAAAGTTCAATTTAAGGTAGATCACAGAACAAATATGCAGAAAAAAGTCCTAACACTACTGGAAAAAATAGGAATGGGAATATATTTATGCTGTAAGATAAGGAATAGATTTTCTTAAACCTTCACAAGAGTTGAAATACTTGCACCCTAGCACATCCCAGAGGAGTAGTGGTTGGGTCAACATCTCAAAAGGAGCACAGCCCATATGCATCCCAGGGATCCGGATTAGCACCCAGGATGCAGGGAACAACCAATGTGAACAATTAAATGAAAAACAAAATAAAACTTTCTTTTAAGAATGCTCCTTAGTCAATATTTGCTCCCTGATACAGGAGAGCAAATTAAAGCTGATTCATTTAGGACACACTCCTTGTTGCCTGCAGTCACAGAAGTGGGAAGGAACTGAAGTCTGATTTGTGGGTTGGGGATTATCAGCAGCTTGTGGGTTGAGAGACACTCCTGAGTATCTTTCTGGAATGCTGTCACGTGTCAGGCTGGGCATTGGCCTGTTTCAGAGAGAAACACATTGCTCTGTTTGTCATCGCTGCGACATCCATTTTTAAATATCAGCTTGAGTGTGTCTCAGCTGTGGGGAACTGAAGGACACACATTTCAGCTTTCCTTGGAGATGCTGACTCATTGGTTTGGAGCTGCCCAGGGCCCACACTGACAGGCAGGCCTCCTGGGAGGTTCCGACCTAAGCGGGCCATGGCCTCACTTTGGGAAACACTGTTTGTGGAGCGTGGTCTCGAAGCTAGATTCGTGGTTAAGAGTCTCACAGAAAACTGAGGAGCCAATAAGCAAGAGACCATACAAAATGAAACTGGGGATTTCTGGTCAGTATTAGTGTTACAGCCTTAAACATGTCCCAGTGTGGCAGCCACAGCACTTTCCCACATGACTTTTCAATTTTTTTATAAGAGAAAGGAAGCAGGCAGGAATGAAGGCAGTAGACAGGCAGCCAGGAAGGGAGACAAAGGAGGAAGAAGTAATTATTTGTTTATCGAGTTGTTCATTTTGGTGACCTCCCTGGTCCTGGGTCTAAACCCAGGTGCTTGGGCTTTCCATGGACCACACCATCCAGAACTGCAGACTTAAAGCCTGAGGCTCCAGAGTGTACCCCCATCTGACTTTTTAATTTAAATATATACTTCTTATTATCTGATTATTCACCCAAAGTGTCCCTTATTTTTAATTATTGAAAGAAAATAATCTGAAAATTCAGCTTATTCCAACTCTGATGGCTGTATAAACATTATCACCCATGGGTAGAAAGGACCTTCTGCTTTGCTTTAGATGGAAGAGTTCTGGCTGTGGGCTGACTTAAAAAGGATTCATGGTACATGATGGTGGACATATCCACATCAGTCACTTTTTCCTGTCCTGTCACTATATCGACAGAACCATGGTCATGATGAGGGATGCCAGTTGAGGTCTTTATGAAGTCCAAAGCTTTCATTTCATCATTTCTCATATTTCTGTGTCCTTCCCAGCCATTATTTCTAAATAATGATTAGATTAATGACTCCTTACAACTTGCCTTCCCAAATTGCTCTCCTAAATGTCAGTCTTCCCTCTCTGAAGAAGCCTAGACGTGCTCATGTGTCCTGGAGGCAAATTGAAAGCATTCCTCAGCTCCTAGGTCCTAGGAGAGCTGGCAGAACTAGGCTGTGCACCACACTGCTTGCCTTTGGCCTGGAGTTGGGAGCTCAGTCTTAGGAAAGTCCTGTGGCTCATGGGGGTGGCAGGGAGGCCAGGGGGGTGGGGTTTAGAGAACAGTGATGCTGGAGCAGCAAGTACGGGGGGAGCTGGTGTCTCCTGTGTCCCAGGGCTGCTCTCTGCAAACACAAGGAACATTTTCAGTGCAGTGGAGGGGAAGGCTGAATCACTGTGCCACTTCCAGGCTGCGCAGTAATACACACGGGAATCCCTTAGCTCCAGGTTTCGGATAACAAATTTGCAAATTCTCCCTGCACCTTCGTAAGCATGGTATTTTCCAGAACTGATTCCTGAGTCCACCACAACCTTGGAGGTGCTGAAAGCATAGTAGAGAAGGCGTTGTGGAGCTTTCCCCTCCTCATGCTGGTACCAGTGGATGTAGTCGACGCTTTGGTCAAGAATGTCACAAGTGATCGCAGCTAATGACCCCGTCTGCCTGGTCATGGACATCCTTCTTCCTTCCACGTCGGAGGACGATGGACTGGCTGCAATGGAAACAGCAACAAGGAGTGATAATGATAATAATCCCTTAATGTGTCTTCCCACGGCCAAAAAAAAAGATCAAAATTAGAAAGAAAAAGAAAAGAAGAAAGCCCTTGTGCTGGCATCTACACACCATAATTACTGGGAGCCAGGACAGCTAGAAGCAGAGGTATGGCCAGAACCATCAGCATGCTGTCCTCTCCTGGGAGCTGAGACAGGAAGGGAGCAGGTGATAAAAGGTGCAGAATATCCTCCCACAATGGAAATCCTGCACAAAAAGAAAGTAATTCTTAAGAGAAAAGGCAGTGAGTTAGAGCTGAAGTCATAGGCAGGAAAATAAGTGGGGAATCTCTCTTAGAAAATGACCATGTGATCACTCATGGAGTGGGGGCTGTGAGACCTAGAGTGGGGGGAGTTGGGGACAGTGAGGGAAGCCCTGCCTCCTCCTCCAGCCCCTTTTTTTGAGTGCCCTGCTGTGACCCCTGGAGGTAAGTCTTTCCCAGAAGTGAACCCTGGGCAGAGTGACTGCAGAGCCACAGCAGATGGAAAGCCAACATGGAGCAGCCGGAGTGGAAAGGAAGGTGTTGAAGGCGCCAGGGCCCTGGTGGGGTGAGCAGTTCTCTGTAGTTACCTCCCTACAATTTAGTGGAAATGCTAATGCTGCTGACCAGGTCTTGTCCTAACATGTAACTTCTGGATTCTACCCTGAAACCTCTTCCTTTTTACACCTGTAATGAACTATGGGACCACCAATAGCAAGCTTGATAAGCACTGAGCCCGCTTTATGAAAAGACATTAGGATCATTTATGTTGGGTCACATTTGAGTCTCCTCAAAAGTAAATCAATGAATAGGTGTGTTTTGGAAGAGGGTGTTGGAGAGCAGGCAGGAATTAATTTGTTAGAAGATTTTTGTTCATCCTCAAGTGGGGAAAAAAGTTCAGGTTGTTATAGAATATTGGAACCTACTTACCTTAAAAAATTTTTTTGTAGTCCATTTGAAATTCGAACTTACTTGGACATCTGTATTTTATTTGTCAGCCTTTCTTACCCTCAGTAATGTACTGATAACTTCATTTTACTTGGATTCATATCTGGATTGAGAGGTGACAGAACAATTACAGTAAAAATCGTGGTAGAATTAAGTGACATATATTTAATTGTTCAGCCCCCCCCCACTTTTATAAATGCACTTCTGCCAGCTCTGCTGTGTCCCCACCATTGTCATGAGACAAGTCCAGTCAAGTCTTCGGGAGGATGAAATGCCACACGCAGCAGTGATGGTTCTTTCCAGGCCAGCTTGACCAGTCAGGCCCCAGACACCCACCAGTGACCAACATGTGGTCAAACCCAGCCAAGATCAGCGGGGCTGGACAGCTTAGATGGCCGTCAGCCTGTGAGAATCAGTAAATGCTGTTTTAAGTCACTGTGTTTTAAGGTGGTTGATATACAGCATTATTGTAGAATAGGATACATAGATGTTTATAGATAATATGTAAAGCAAAAAAGTAAGTATGCTGTATGTACACCAAACTCTTCAGTAAATTTGTAACAACATATAAATATACAATATGTAACATGTATAGAAATATGCATCTATATAGTTCTTCCTTAATATTTACCTCTATTTCTGTATATTTGTCTCCAACTTCCTATCACATTCCATGCATCTACATATATTCATTTATCTCTAGAGCTCTATCATTCTCTCCCTCTATCTCTGTTCTCTATATATTTCCCTATTTCTCTGACTCAGACATTCTACATCTACCTATCTGCCTCCCTTTTTCTCTTACTATATTCACATGAAAATCTCTACTCTCTATTGTCACCTGTATCCACCCTCCTTCCCTTTCATTTTCTCTTTCTCTCTACATATATATGTATCTCCCTCTTTTTGTTTCTGTCTCTCTTTCCTTCTCTCTCTCTCCTGCTGTAGAGATCTGTACTTCTCTGTGTGTGTGTCTCTGCGTCATTAATTCTTTGTCTCAGGTGATCTCAGTTACTCTTAATGCTCCGTTTGCAGCTACTCTGGTCTGTATGCCTCTTCGTCATCTTTCTATCAGTAACTTTGACTGTGATCATGTCTCTAGACCTCTCTCCTCCATGTGTCCATTTCTTTGTCAGTATCCTCTCCTTGTCTTCTTGGGGGCCTGTGGGAGGTGGTCGCATGAGTGCAGTCTGCTTGCTCTGATGGAACCATGAGTCCAAGCTCACAGATATGAATGTGCTTCTTTGACTTCTGATCCTTCTATTGTCACATATCAAGAGAGAAGAATTATAATGATGATGATGAATGAATAACTCTGAAAAAAAAAAACCCAAACTTTGTTGCCTTGGGGAGAAAGTTTTAACATAAAGACCAAGGCTTACATTTCTATTGTAGCTGGCCATGAGGTGTTACCTAGCAGCAATTTGGGAAACAACGAAATGACTTGTTACAATTTGCCATGATTTCATGAACCCTGAAAGGGTATCTCATGACTGTTTTGTGCTTGTCATTAGTGTTTGTAATGAGCTTCATGAGGACCATTTCCTCTGTATCAGGAGCACTTGGAGCAAGGCCCGGGGGTTTCATGCGATTATGGACAAGTTATCACGTGTGCATTTGGAAGACTGTTACCAGCATGTCTGTAAAACTACAGAGTGTGTGTTCTCTGCAGAGAAGACTCCAACAGGGTGTTGGTGGACAGGATTCTCACACAGTCAGTCTGGGTGGGACACAGAGGTGAATCAGTGGCTCATGTAAATCATCATTCTCTCACTGAAGTAAAACAGGATTGACCTTGGGGTCAAAAGGAAGAAGCCCAGGTGGACGATGAGGCTCCAGTTCATGCTCAGGTGTGTCCTGCTCTGCTGTGCTGCCCCCCAGGATCCCAGAGAGAAGCAGCGGCTCCTGCCAGGGATGTGGCAGGGCTGGGCCAGGGACATTCCAGAAGACATGTCGCCCAGGAAACCTCAACTAAAACTGCATCCTGCCTGCTGTTCCCACAGGCCCAGGGGCTGCCAGGTGCATGTGTTCTTCAGGAAATGCTGGCTCAGATCCTTCCATGTGGTTGTCTGGCTCCTTGTGAAAGGTCCAGTCTTGGGCGCAGCCCACATTCAGCCTCTGGGCACCCAGCATGTAAGCTGATGAGCAGTGTACTGGAGGGAGATGCCCAAAGCCACACTACAGCCAGACTTGACACCTGCTAATTCTCTGAGGGTGACTGCTTTGGAAAAGACTGTATGACAGCTAGAGTCCAAGTACTGCCACTTGGACGACGTGCGCCCTCGGGGGTGTCTCTGTAAAGGGAAAGGATTGCTTTCACTCTGGAAACATCGCAAACCACGTGCCGGGGATTGTGCTGAGTTGTTTTCTTTTTTTAAAAACCATCTTCTAGGTTGTTCTTAATTATAATTCATTTTTTCTAACTATGTAACACATCAAATATTCTAAAGTAGTTATCAATGAGACAGATGAGACAACTGGGACCTTTGAAAAAGTTACCTGCCCAATGTTGCTTAAAAAGTAGGTCAAAGAGCCTGGATTCAAACTTACATCGAACAAATTCCAAAACCTGTGCCACCATTAATTTTATATATATATATATATAGAGAGAGAGAGAGAGAGAGAGAGAGAGATATCTATTTATCTATCTGTGTATCTCTCTCTCTCTATATATATAATGCTATGTTGCATCATATTCTATATATAATTTACTTTTAATCTATGTAGTATATAAGGGACCATGAAGAAAATTTTAGAATGATTGTAAAATCTTTAGAATAAAACTTTGTTACAAGTCAACAGAAAGCTTTCACTCAGTGACTGGTGGCGGACCTCGTGAAGCAGCAGATGTTTCTTCTAGGACTTTTGATTTAAGAGTTAATGTGTTTTGTAAAAGGCTAGCCTTCTAAGGTCATATCAGAATTTGCTGATCACTGATCCATTAAATGGTAACAGAGAGCCTTTATGGAATGTCAGATATTATGTGTATTTACTCCTTCTTTGCAAGCATAAAGCAGGTGGTTCTTAAGTTCAATTTGACAGGTGAAACAGAGCTTTGGCAGTTTAACTTAGTTGAGGTTCCTAACTAACAAAAAATATGCCAAGAAGTTGAATCAAGTCTGTCGGTCTCCAGTGTCCTAAGAAGCCTGCTTGACTGTTATGATTCAGGGATTAATTTCTGCCCTGGGCTGTTGCATTTGAGTGTAAATGTGATGCTGTTAAACTTGTTTTGATTGGTTCAATTGGTGCCCGCTGCTTTAAAAAGTACCGCATTGTGAGTGTATTTGTCACTTAGGCTATCTTCCAGCACCCTCTCCTGGCCATGGGAGCTGTCATCCAGGTTTATTGTCCGTCCACTGCTTTGGAGCCCCTGCAAGTGATGTTTTTTAACAGCTGACTCAGCGTAATGAAAGAAAGTGCCATAAAATGTAAAGCGGGAAACCCTTTTTAAACTGTTAGTAATGGTCTCCGTGGTTTTCGCAAGTAGTTCCTCCTTGAGGACCTCCCAGTCTGCAGCCTCAAAATGAGGGGGTGGGGGTGAACTTTCAGGTCTTTTCCACTTCAGATTCGTGATTTTTGAGTTGAACTGATACTCCAGATATAGAAATAGAAGGTGTGGCAGAATAAAAATCTAATATTATTTTAATTTTGATCCAACAAGAATGTATGTTGCTTGCTTTCCCTTGAAACAGCTCTGGGAAAATTCTATACCAAGCAGTTTCCCTAATAAAGACACATTAATTCCTGAGGGTCTTTTGAGGGCATGCATAGCCAGTGGTATGTCACACAGACTGACCACGACATGAGATCCCTACTCCAGTAAATTATTTCAGGCAATGGAAGGACAATGTCTGAAAATATCAGCTGAGGAGGCTGGGATGAAAGGGCCCGCAAAGGGCACAGAGGGTGTGTAACGCGGTGGCAGTATGTCCGGCACAGTTACACCTATTCTCACAGATACTTTGCTCTGACTCCTTTTAGAAACTAAAAAGAGGATCTTGAGAAAATCTAACTGCGCATGAAAAGTACAATTCTCTTGGGGATATTTATATATATATATATATATATTTTTTTTATCTGTACCAGCCTTACTGTGCTTCAACTTTATAATTTTCAAATGTTTTCTTATTTCATGGTTTTTAAAAATCAAAAGGATTGTCAACAACCTATTTAAGATGTCTGTCTCTGAAGGTCTGACAATTGTGATGGTTTGGAAAACGTTCTGGCAACAACCAAAGTTCTCCGTCCTGCTCTCATTCTCCGGCCCTGAGCACCAGAGGGCTTGTGACA
>RJWH01011504.1:0-11922 GCA_004363575.1 Solenodon paradoxus | reverse complement strand
CATCATCACCACCACCACCATCACCACCACCACCACCATCACCACCATCACCATCATCATCACCATCATCACCATCATCACCACCACCATCACCACCATCACCACCATCACCACCATCACCATCATCATCACCATCATCACCATCACCACCATCATCACATCTCTGCCACCACCAGGTCTCGGCTGCTTTGCAGGCTGGCTTCCTCAGAGTGTGTCTATATCCCGCTGACGTCTGCCTCCCTCTCCCCTGGTGTTACCTGTAGCAGAGTAACTTGAAGGCGGCCACAGCAGACGCTCCTTCAGAGCGATGTGAGGCTCCGGTGAGCAGAGAACTAATTGGAGGTGTTGTCAGCCACCAAGGTGTGTGGAGAAGCCAGGCAGCGCAGATGTCAGTGACAGTGACGTGCTTCCAGAAGTGTTCGGCAGTGACTGCCGCGTGCAGGCTGCTACCTGGGTGAACTCCAGGGAGGTTGTCGTTGCTTCGAATGACTGTTTTTGTGGGCACTGTGCACACAGGCTCGCTCCCTCGGAGGAAGACTCACGCTCTGAGAGGCAGTGTAGGGACACAGAGCCTCCTGCCAGTCTGTAAGTTTCTGACACATTAAACGCCGATTTGCCTTTTGCAGCGGGTTCCCATCATGACGTCGCTGGAACCAGGCTTCCCGTCGTGCGCTGGCCTGCTGCCCCCAGGTCTTCCTGTTGTTCTGGTCTGCAGCTCGACAATGTCCCGGAGATCGACAAGCGTCCCGCGCGCTCCGCACTGGACACCGGCGAGCTGGGCGGAGCCGCCGCGGTCTCCCGCTGTGTCTCCTGTCGGTCACTGGGCCTGGTGCGTGCATTTCGTTCAAGACCGTCTCTCTGTCCCAGAGGTCCATTCACATGCGCTCCCATCTCTAAAACCAGAGCGGGTGGGCCATTCCTGGTCGGGAGCTGGCCAGCACTCGCAGGACGTTAAGCAGCATCCCTGGTCTCTGTGGGCCGAGGTCACCCGAGTTGTGACAACTGAAACATTCCCTGGGGTGGTGAAACAGTCCCCAGGGCAAACTCAGCGACTGAGAACCGCTGACCTGCAGCGGAACTTCAGGTTTGTACATAACTGAGTGTTCTTGCAACAGACAAATGGCGATTTTCACCCAGAAAGTTAACAATACATTCCAGGCGCACCCCGGTGGAGTGGCAGTTAGGTCCACTGCCTCCGAGAGAGCACAGGCCACGTAACCCTGGGTTCGAGTCTCGGTCCAGGAGAACACACTGAACAACTCAATACAAATAAAATAAAGATGTTTTTTCCTCCTCTCTCTTCCTGCCTACTCGCCTTCATTCCTGCCTGTACCTTTCCTTAAACAAACAAACAAACATAAAAGAGAAAACACATTCTACTGGGGACAGTGCATCCATGTTTTGGGCAGAGATGGTGCTCATGTGGTGGGAAGCAGCTTCCTGAGGGTTTATCAGACACAGGGATATTTAAAAGCCAGCCATCCAAGCTGCCATCCGTTTATCTACTCATTATCCTATTTATTCATGCACCCACACATCCATCTATCCATCATCCATGTATCCATCCATCCATCCATCCATCCATTCATCCATCCACACATCCACACAGCCATACATTCATCCATCCATCCACACATCCACACAGCCATCCATCCATCCATCCACAAGTCCATCCATCCATCCATCATCCATTCATCCATCCATGCACCCATCCATCCATCCACACATCCACACAACCATCCATCCATCCATCCATAAGTCCATCCATCCATCCATCCATCATCCATTCATCCATCCATGCACCCATCCATCCATCCACACATCCACACATCCATCCATCCATCCATCCACACATCCATCCATCCATCCATCCACACATCCATCCTTCCATCCACAAGTCCATCCATCCATCCATCATTCATTCATCCATCCATGCACCCACCCATCCATCCACACATCCACACATCCATCCATTCATCCACACATCCACACATTCATTTATTGCTGTTTATCCATTCACATCCATCAGTCCATTCATTTATACCTCCATCCCCCTCATTATCCACCCATTGATGTGACTGTCCACTCATCCACTCAGCCATCCATCCATCACTCATTCATCTCTCTCCTCCTCCTTGTCCGCTCATATATCTGCCCCCTCATCTTTTTCTCTCTATCCATCCGACTGTCCACTCACCATCCATCCAAATACCCACCCAAGTCTCTCTGGCTGTCTCCCACCTGCCAGGGCCCAAGCTGCAATGAGATATAGGACAAGAAGCGAGACCTTCACTCAGAGTGGAGCACAAGGCTCTCATGGGGAGACAGCGGCCTGGGGGAGCGCCTGCTTTCTCGGACACCACGGGCTGGCTGGAGTCTGCAGCCTGTAGAAAGCAGTGGAGATTAAGCTGAAGCACCCCTGGGGGCCGCCATTGCCAACATACATTTGGAGGGGGTCCCAACGGGGCAGACTAAGAGGGTGTAGAAGGAGAGGCCTGAACACACACTCCGCCCAGCCCCCGGCCCCCGGCCAGGCCTGCGGGCGAGACTTCGGCAAAGCACCGGCCTGTGAGTGATGCGCCTGGTCCGAGCCGTCTCAGTTTCCCAGGCACACGAGGCCGCTGGCCCCCGACTGTCCGGGGCCCTGGTGATGGACGTCCTGGTGTCTCATACTGCGTTTCAGAGTTCCATCTCGGAAGCTGCGCAAGACGTCGGGTTTTTGCAGAAATGGAACAAACTGACAGCCCAAATCCCCGCTCCTCCAGGTGCCGAGCTCGCCGGCCCCCAGAGGCGTCCACACATCTTGTTCCTCTGCTCCCAATGGCCTTGAACTCGGGGCTGCCCCTTCCACCCCAAACCCAGAGAGGACCCCGAGTGAGACGAGGCCGGGTCAGCTGTGCGCCCGGGATCTCTGTCCAGCTGGGAGGGGGCACGTGAGGGCCTGAAGACCACGGTCCAGCCCCTCCGCTGGCCGCTCCAGCCTGCCTGCCATGGGGACGCCGTGGCCCCGCTGCCACCCTTCCTCCACGGATGGAGGACGCCTCGGCGCGACAGTTTCGAGAACCACGCATTGTTCACGTTCCTGGATATCAAGCGGTGACATTAAAATTACTTAATTTAATATTCTCAATATATCTTCCATTGGCTTTTTTCCCTTCCTTTCAAAATTCTTGCAGCTTATTATAAACTGGCATAATTACTTCCCAGGAAGTTTGATACTCGTTTCTTCATCTGCTCTTTAATAAAACCCTTTTCTGTACCGTGAACAGGGGAGGAGAAGGAGCCCTTGCCTAACGCTTAAGAAAGTGCGAGATTAAAGGAAAGATCAGGAGGCCTTTTCTGAAGCGCACTGTTAGAGAAGGCGGCTCCTGGAAGGCGGCTGTGCAGCGGGGCAGGGGGCGTCCCCGCTCAGCGTCCTCCTGACGGCCAAGCCCGGTGGCCGGGCCTCAGAAGCGTGTGCTGTGGACTCGCGGTGAAGGAACCAGCCCAGACCTGCCTCCCGCTTCCCTTCCGGGCAGAACGGGAGGAGACTCTCCAGCAATCACAGACGTGTACACCCCGAACAAACAACGGGCTCAGAGAGCAGGCTCGCGGGAGGACGCTTCGGGAGTCATCGCCTCTGAACTCATGACCGAGGCAGCTCCACGCTGCCCGGAACGCACTGCCCACTCGGGAGGAGGCGCCCGACAAACGCGGGAGCCCGGCCTGCCCCGCGGGTCTGAACGCTCCCACCGCATCCTCGCCAGGATGAGCGGGCTTTTCAGAATCAAACGACACACGTAAAGCGACTGAGGGTCGGCGTTTCTTCTCCAGCAGGCAGGATAAGGAAATCTTTAACTAGGGCCAAGATCTGTCACGGACACACGGACTGACACCATCTCCCGTCATTTCTGACACGTCGAATCAATTCCAGAGACGCTTAGAACTTGGCAGGGAAGCCTGACGCCCCGTTTGCAACCCAAACCAGCAAGCGGAAATGCCAGCATCTGGCTGCAGCTGAGCGGCACACTGCAAGGACACGGCAGTCTGTGGCCGGGCCGGGCAGCTGCCGGCGCGGCCCCGTCCGCACAGGCGCAGGGAACCGGGGCGCCGGTGCTCGGGGCCACAGCGCTGGCCTTTCCGCAGGAAGGGGAACGGCGGACGTCAGGCTGACAATCAAGCTTACATTTTATAAAGTGAAGTTAAGTGTTGGGCAATTATCTGGATAATTAATTTTCAAATGGTTTCTGTCTAAATCATCTAAGTGCCCATAAACGAGGGATAAGCTTGGGAGGGGCGTCTGGTTTCCTCGAATCGAGCTGAGCAGCGGGTCTCGGCAAACAAACGGCAGTGGTGACACTGTGCCCAGTGTCCACCGTGGGGTCTTGTGCTCCCACCTCAGGAGCCGCCGCCTGTGGTCGCCATCGGCCCAGCACGGGGGCTGCCGTGCTGGGCTGGGTCGGGCGACGGCTGTCCTCGAGGGGGCTGGCTGTCCCAGGCACCAACAGGCAGGGCAAGTGCACCCCAGGCTGGATCCTGAGACCCTTCCTTGCTGTGGGGTCTTAGGGACAAGGGCCTCACGCCGCTCAACCCTCTAATCCTGTCTGCCGGCTGGGGCGAGGGCTAACGCCTCACACGAAACACGTGGCAGTGAGAATAAGGACTACGGCTTAGAGGACGTAAACACTCATTTCTGGTCAGTTCTGATTTTGGGGGTTCAAAGCAGCCTGCTAGAGAGGACACCGCAGGGCCAGAGAGAACCTCCGGCTCCGCCCCGGCTCCTGGCGCACCTGTTACCTGGCCCGGGAAGCTACGTGTCTGCTGCCCCGCCCTCTGCCCTCCTCTCCCGCTGTCACCCCTCCTGTCCAGGCGGCCAGGTCCAGGAGGAGGCTGCGGGGCTGTCCTGGGGCCTCCACCCCTGCAGTCGCCCGGGCTCCGGGCCGACCTTCCACCTCCGCTGTGGGCGGTGGCCGCTGTGTCCCCGCGCTGCAGTATGGCGCCGGGACCGCGTGACCTGACCGGGTATGTCTGCAGCTCTGTCTGTCAGTGGGGAATGCGTCTGGCGTTGGCACCGGTGCCCGCCTCCCTCCCACCCCCAGGTCTCTCCTCCGGGGCCCCGCTCCTGTGCGGTGCACACAGCGGCCGGGGGCCGGCTCCTCTGCCCTCAGCGCCCGCTCCAGCGCGGGCCCGTTTTTCCTCCCTCCGGCGCGCCGAGAAGCAGGGTGGGGGTGCCCTCGCTCAGGCTCCTCCTCAGCCCGCCTCGCGCCCGTGTTCTGGAAGCTGCACCCCATTTTGCAGGTCAGGAAAGCGAGCCCGGGGGCCCCTGGGAGCTGGTCACTGGGGACTCTGGAGGACAGAGAGGAGCTGCTGCAGGAGCCCGGTGCCTGTTCCCTGCTCCCCACACACAGGGACACAGCTGGGGTCCACAGAGGGTCATCTGAGGAGACACGGGGTTCGCCGGATTAGTGTCAGGGACGCGCCCGTTTTCCCGCCTGAGCACCGGTCCGGGTCAGCCTCTCCCACCGCCCGTCTCCCCAGCAGAACCCACTGCTGCTGGGCGTAGGGGCGACGCCCCTTCCCCGTTGTGCAGGACTGGTGACAGGAAGACCGTCCGAGGTGCCTGTGCAAACTGCTGCTGGGGACGGCGTCCGGGGACGGCGTCTGGGGACGGCGTCTGTGCAGCGTGGGAGGATAGTGCAGAAACGTCCACGCAACACGGGGACAGCGCCGTGTGCGGCTAAGTGGAGCGGAAACCAATAGGCGTGGGCTTGAGTTTACTTTCCTAGATGAACAAAAAGGCCAGGAAGGATATTTATGCAACAAAATATTGACAGTGACATTTTATGATCTTAATTCTCATCCATCTTTACTAAAAATTCACACCGTCAACCTGCACTGTGATTAACTGATTTTTAGAATGTAATCAAAGTTCTTGACGCCTTTTCTCCCCCTCCACTCTTGCTGCCCCATTGGCGACTGTGTGGTCAACGCCTGTGAGTCCCCGTGTTGAGAGCTGGGGGCTGGACGCGGAGGCGGACGGCAGGGAGAGCTGCTGTCTGGAGGGAGCGTGCCTCCCGGGGCTGGAGCCGTGGAACCTGAGAATCTGGAAATGAATGGCTTTAATTTCCCTTCCCTGGGCCTGTGGCTGCTGGCCGGCCATCTGCATGACCCTGTGTCAGGTCCCTGGGGAGACAGTGCCACTGCTGCCTGTGGGGACGCTGGGCCGGGGTGTCAGGTGCCAGCCTCGCGGAGCCCCACCCGCCCGACACCCAGCCCAGGGCACAGGGGGCGGGGGGTGTGTCCGAAGTGACAGGGTGACCGAGAAGCAGGTTTTCAAGACGGGGGCACGCTGTACGTCCAGGCCGAGCAGCCCCTTTCAGGGTCTTTCATCTTCCCTGCTGTTATCATCACTGCTCTTTGCTCTTCTCCGTCACTAAACGCGAAGACGGGGCGATGAAAAGAAAAGCTTTCTCAGTGGGTCCGAGCACAGGGGGCTCGGGGCTGCTTGTCACCGGACACATGCATGAGGGTGACCCCTGCTGACTGCGCCGGGCCGCTCCGGGGCCCTCTGGGGAGCGGGCAGCAGGCTCCCCCTCCCGCCCCCACCGCGGCCAAGGAAGCAGAGCCTTTGTCCTTCTGGGGACACCATGGTCTCCGCGGAGGACACTTCATTTCACGAAGCCCCAACGCAGATGGATGGAGCACGTTACGGAGCAGATTGAAGGGGGCAGCGTGAGGGGCGACTGCCCATGAGCGGCCGACAACCAAACAGTCCACGTTTCTAGAGTTTTTCCTCCATCAGTTTCTCTGTTCTGCTCACAAATGTTCACACCAGACCTTTCTGGTCTACAAAGGGAGGTTCGTGGGTGACGATCTCGTACGGAAACGACGAAAGGCCCTCTGTATGGCCAGCAGACAGGAAGCCAGAGCGGGGGCTCCGGGCTGCCGTTTCCCACCCACAAGTCCACATCTCCATCCACGGGGTAGGGGCCAGCGCCCATGAAGGACGGAGGTGGACGGAGAGCGCAGAGGGTCAGCAGGGCAGGAACGGGGAGCCCGGGGGACAGAGGAAGGCAGGGAGGTGGCCGGACAGCAAGGCATGGATGGATGGACAGAGCGCACAGGGACGGAGGGACAAGACACGGACAGAAACCCCGGCTCACGCCAGGACCCCAGAACGGCGTGTCCGCAGAGGGGCAGGCACAAGGCTGTGCAGCGAACAGCTCCCAGCGTCTGCCAGGAGAGAGGGGCACTTTGGCAGGAAGGCCGGGCGTCTCCGGAAGATAATCGACTCATAAAGAAGAAGCCAACGCCAGCTAGCCACGGCGGCAGAGCCCGGTTTCTGCAGCAAGGACACAAAACGGCAGGACGCCACACCCCCGAAGGCGGGCAGGCACCGGGACAGGGCACAGACGGGACGCCGCCCACACCGGCCACCGGACATGTGGCCCAGGCCTGCACCGCGAGCCCGCGGGCCGCGGCCTCACTCGCTCAGGGTGGTCACTCGGGCAGCATCTCCTGCCTTCCTGGGAGCGCGGTGGGAGCCTGGTGGCAGCTAGTGGGAGCGGCTGTCATGTCTGCAGTCCCAGCGACGCCGGCGTGACAGGCGTGTGCTCGGGAGAAGAAAGGTGCGCTAAGACAAAAGAACAATTAAAATCAGCCACCAGAACCAGCCCCGGATTTAAGTGTTTAAATGTTTTAATTTAAGAGAACAATGGTGCTGTGAGGCGTCTTCCCACCGTGCTGACAGCCTGCCATTTAGTCATCAGTGTTAAATAACAGCGGATGGGGTTTGACACCAAACAGCAGATGACGCGCGATGATCTCTAAAACAGCAGCCCCGTCCCAGGGCTGGTTTCCAGTGACTCGGCACAGCAAGGGGGCCGGGAGCATCTACTGGACCCTCAGGGGCATGAATGTGCCCCAGCAGAGTCCTGGGGGGTGAAGTTTAAGCGTCCGGCTTCGGGTCAGTCCAGCGGCTTTGCACACGGGGGCCCGGGGCCTCCGGGCCGGGCATCTGTCCAGCGCTCTCACGGCTCTGGTTCTCCAGGGGTGATGGCCGGCAATGCCTAGACACGTCCACTGCCACCAGTGGGGGACCCCGGGGCTCCTGGCACATATGGGTGGGACCGGGTGCTGCGGACCCCGTGGGCACAGGGAGGCCCCCGAGAAGCGCTCAGATCCAAGAAATGCCCTCCCACAAATGCTCATGTTTCTCTCCGGAAAAAGAGGCTCGAGTCTTCTTTGCTACTCAGTTTATTTGGGGGCTGGTGGGAGCTGTCGGCGTCAGGCCAAGCGGGGTGCTGGCACCAAGGCCTGTCCCTGCCCGTCACTGGACCAGTCTTACCTGTGGAGCCTGGAGGCGCCCAGGCGGCCCCTTGGAAGTGCCACCTTTCCTCTGCAGGAACCTGCTATTCCGTTTCACCGTGAACACTTTCACAGCGGGGCGGGGTCGGGGATACAGTGTGGATCCTTCGAGATCGGACAGGGAGACATCTGTTTACAAACAGTCCAGGTGTCGTGTGAAGAGGGTCTCCAAGCAGGGAGGCCTGGTGCCAGGGTGCCCCTCCTGTCCGGCGGAAAGCCCACCCCCTCTAGGGTCAGCTCCCTTCTGCAGAGGCGGCCCGGCCCTGCAGCCTGGGAATCACGCCCGGGACCCCGGCTCCAACTGCTTCTGGTCAGTCCGAGCCAGGCTCATGTCCTTTGCTGGCCCTCGAAGGACACAGACAAACAGATGTGGTATTTGAAGAAGGCCTGAGTTTTTCCAGAGCCATTTTGTGGGCTGCAAAGGATGCCAGAGCCTGAATTAGCACAAGCTTAGCCCAATTCCAGTAAACTCTCATTCGGATGGTGAAATGGAGGAGGAAGTGGGGTGGGGGGATTTCCCCCAGTTCCAGTGGGGTGGCCGCTGCCGTGGACTGGCTCTCGGAGCCTGGCGGCCCAGTCTGTCCAGCATCAGGCCCGGTCATCCGCCCCCAGCCCCAAAGTCAAGCTGGTGAGGCTGTTTCCTGCCTCCCTTTCCTTCTAGGACCCGATCCTAAAACGTAGCCCCGTCTCTCGGAACGTTCTGGGAGCATGGACAGGAGCTGGGCCGGCCTGGACGGCCAGGCATGGAGCCCTGGCCTGTGAACCTCGGCCCTGCCCCTGCACTGGAATGAAGCCAGAGAGAGACGAAGTGCTGGAGCGTCAAGCTGCACCTCACAGAAACATCCACCTCGACCAGGCTCTGCCCCGTCCACGCTGAATCTGCCGTGGACTCTCACCGGCCTCCCCGGAATGACGGCCGCCTGCCTGCGGGCCCTGGGAGAGCTGCTCACGATGACCCACATGTTCGGGACGCGGGCAACCCGCTGGGAACGCAGCTCGTGTTTTACAGCAAACGATGCAAGTCAGACATCTGACTGGGACTTTAGAAAACCTCGTTGTAACCGCACCCGAACGCCCACGCCCAGGGGGAGGGACGGCTCGGCCAGAAGGGCTCCGACGTCCACGCCTAGCCCTGCTGTAAACTGTCCGCCGTTCACTCATTTCCCCGAACAGTCTCTTACGACCGACTGCTCGCTCATTCTCCTTGGATGACGACAGATCACCACGGGCAGAAACGCACCGCCCTGTGCCAGGACTCTGTCTGAGCGCCGGCTCGGCGTCCGTAACCGACCGTGAAGACAGCTCTCACGGTTTCCGCACAGTCTCGCAGAGGCACGAAATGCTGCATTTGTGCTCTATCTGCACTTCGCAAGCATGCTGCATGCTCAGCGGCTCACATGGCCATTTGCAGCACTGGGCAGCTGGCTCTGCATTCCGGGGACACGGCGCCCCGGCAGAGCCTGTCTGCGCGGCTCAGGGGGCCTTCTCTCCCTGACACGACTGGAGGGACCAGCCCTCCCAGTCACTTGCAGGTGGCTCTTTCCAATTCCCTGGAGTTGGGACTGTGCTGTGATCCTCTGACCACAAAGTCACAGTGAGGGGACACACAACACAGGGTCCCAGGAGCTGCTTCCACATGGGCTCTGCAGGCCTTACCTCCTGCCGAATCACGTCCTGTCTGCAGTCTCACAGCTGCTGGCCAGTACCCCCGTCTGCCAGCACCCGGTTCCCAGCACCTGGGGTCCCTTGCACCTGCACCTGCCAGCACCCAGTTCCCAGTACCCGCATCTGCCAGCACTTGGTCCCCAGCACCTGTGCCTGCCATCACCTGGTCCCCAGCACCCATGTCCCCAGCACCCACGTCTGCCAGTACCTGGTCCTCAACACCCGTGTCCCCAGCACCCGCATCTGCCAGCACCTGGTCCCCAACACCCGTGTCCCTAGCACCCAGGTTCCCAGCACCCTGTCAGGAGGACCCCGGCCCGCTGGGTCTGCAGGGCAGGGAGGCCCAGGGCAGCTGCCCTGAGCCCGTCCGTGCGCCCCAGAGCCAGGGAGAAGTCAGGTCGCAGGACCAGACAGTGGAAACGTCTGCTCCCACCCTCACGGCCACTTTACCAGACAGGCTGCACCTCCAGATAATGCGGCACCAGGCATGAGATTGTTTTGACCATTTTGACACAAAGTCAAACTATTTTTCAGTTAAGAGACAAGTCTTTTAAAAGTTAAAAATACATTCCGTTAGAACAGTCAACACAGAAGACATATGCTGCGTAGCGAGAGGAAAAATAAAAGCGTCGAAACACCACAGCCGACGTCTGCTGCGCGCGGCCCCGTGGAGGCAGGGTCCTGGGTGCTTCCAGGGGCCGGGCGCTCTCTGGTGCTCACCGTGTGCGGAGGTGCTGACGGCGCTGTGCGCCGCTTGTCTCCAGTTTCAGGGGCACTGGGCTCGCGGGGGCGGCGGGGTTTGGGGCGAGAATGTCTTCAGACCACCGGGGGGTCCTCCTCGTGCCCACGCGGACGTCAGGTCTGGTCGGTGTGGGGCACACACTTCTTTGCTCAGACGCAGGGTCTTTGCCCGGCGCTCGTGCCTTATCCACTCACGTCCAGTTCCGACACGCAAACCGATTTCGCACGAGCAGAGACGCAGGACGCCGCCCCCGCTCTGGAGCTGGCCAGGCAGTGACACCACGAGTCCCGATACGAGGAAATCTGGAGACAGCACTTCGCTGGTAAAACGTGTCCAGTTGATTTATGAGGCCCGCGACGGGAGAAGAAAACACACGCGGTGAAATGCAGGCTCCCAGAAAGTCCCCACGAGCAGCAAGCAGCACAGGCCACCGGCGCGGACGGGGTCTCCCGACTGCCCACGTGAGCGCCTCTTGGGCGCCGCCCCTTCCGCCGCGGGAGCCGGTGCTTAGAACCGTGTGCGCTGAAAGCAGCAAAGCTGAGGCACGACTGCTGAGCTGGGGTGCAGGTTAGGGAGACGGGGTACTCTTTGCTGGTCTGGGACGGGGATCAGACCCAAGAGGAACTTCTAGCGACAGGCCCGACATGGCCGCCCTGATGGATCAGAGAAGATGCTCTGGGACGCAGGTGCCACCGTGAGGTCTGGGCTGGCCGATGGGCGCACCCTGCGCAGCTGTGACCAGCACAAGCCTGCGTCTCTGCAGACGGAACATGCCAGGCCCTTGGGTTCGCCGACACGGCCGCTGTTTCCCAAGGGAATCTGTGAGGGCCCCGAGGACCTTTCCTGCTGTCCCCAATGTCACCCCAAGGGGACCTCTACATTAGAGCAGTCGTTTAGGACCCCACGGACCTAATTCCTTCCAAGGGCACATGACCGACAGCACCAGGTGGGACTCTGGGACTGAAAGGAGGGTCTACCGTTCTGATCCCAAACACGCTGAACATGCACTCGTCCCACAGTCGCGGCCAGCGTCCTCCCCCCAGAGTGGGTCCGTGTGGCTCCAAGTCTGATGACAGCTGCTCTTTGCAGGACCAGCACCAACATCAGCCAGCACTCACGTCCCCAGCACCCGCGTCCCCGGCACCCGCGTCCCCGGCACTCACGTCCCC
>RJWH01011503.1:0-11928 GCA_004363575.1 Solenodon paradoxus | reverse complement strand
ATTTAAAACCCAAAAGAAAGAATTCTAAAGGTAGCCAGAGGGGAAAAAGGCAGATAACGTATAAAAGCACTCCTATCAGACTAATCTAGACTTCTCAGCAGAAAATCTTCAGGCTGGAAGAGAATGGAATGATCTTCAATATACTTCAAGATAAAAAATGCCAGCCACGGATGCTATATCCTGCAGCTCTGTTTCAAATGTGAGGGAGAAATTAATGTTTTTCTCAACAAACGAAAGCCTAGAGACTTTGCAATTATGAGACTTCCTTTACAAGAAATGTTAGAAAAGGCCCTACTAGCCAAACCAAAGAGGCAAAGCTTCAAAAAATATAACAAAGTAACAAAGAGATCTTCATAACCAGAAAGTAAAAATCAAAATGGCAGTGGTAAGTTCTGAAATGTCAATAATTATTGTAAATGCAAATGCATTGAACTCACCAATCAAAAGGCACAGAGTTTCTGACTGAATTAAGAAGCATAACCCAGATATGTTGTCTACAAGACACTCAAGTTGAGAGACAAGAAAATGCTTAAACGGGAAGTATGTAAACTGGCACTGCATGCTAATGCTGAATCCAAAAGAGCAAAATGGCTATACCCGCATCAGATAAGGTAGTCTTTCAACCAAAGAAAATTTTAAAAAGATAAAGTTGGACATTATGTAATGATAAAGGGATCAATAAAACAAAAGCCTTAATACGTATTAACATTTATGCACACAATAAAGGAGCACCTAAATACTTCAAGCAAATATTAACAGATCTAAATAGAGAGCAACACAATAATACTAGGAGACTGCAATACTCCTTTTTCATTAAAAGTCACATCATCCAGAGAATCAACAAATTAACAAGATCTTTAAACAACAAAATGGAAGAGGTGTACCTAGTAGACGTATATGGAATACTTGGCCCAAAAACTATAGACTACACATTCTTCTCAAACCCTCATGGAATATTCTCAAGGACTGACCATATGTTGGGACACAAACAAGTCTCAGTAAATGTTTAAATAATGAAATCATATCTAGCATCTTTTCTGATCACAATAGCATCGAAGTAGAGACAAACAAAAAGCAGATAGAGAGGAAAAAGTCAAAATAATGGAGAATAAACAACATATTGCTGAGTAACCAATGGGTAAAGAGAAAATTAGGGAAGAAATTTAAAAAAATATCTGGAATCAAATAAAAATGAAGAAATAACATATCAGAATCTGTAGGTAGTAATAAGTAATAATCTATGGGGAAGTAATCTATGGCAGTAATAAGAGGGAAATTTACAGTAATACGATCCTACCTCAGATAACAAAGAAAAATCACAAATAAAAAACCTGAGTCATCACCTTAAAAAACTAGAAAAAGCAGAAATACAGAAGGCTAAATCCATCAAAAGGAAGTAAATAGTAAATAATAGAGCATAAACAGATAAAATATAAAGCAGGAAGAACATTAAAAAATCACTGAATTCAAAAGTTGGTTTTTTGAAAGAATAAACAAGCAGGTTGCTAGCCAGGTTTCAAAGAGATGATAAATAAAACATAAATATAGAATCAGAAATGAAAATGGAAGTCACAACAGATGCAACAGAAATACAGAGGACTATAAAAGAATACTATGTACAATTAGATGGCACTAAAAAGAATAACCTAGAAGAAATAGGCACATTTCTGGTAAGGCAACATATCCAAAAATAAACCAATAAGACCTAGAAACCATGAGCAGATCAATCACAAGGAAGGAAATTGAAACAGTAATCAAAACCTTCTCGAAAACAAATGCCCTATACCAGACGGTTTCACCAGATTCAAAGAAGAATTAATACCAATCCTTCTCAAACTATTCCAAAAATACAGATGATCTAAAACTTCCAAACATTTTTTATGATGCAAATATTACACTGATTCCAAAACCAGATAAAGACTGCACGATAAAACTACAGACCAATAACCTTAATGAAAACGGATGCAAAAATTCTCAGCAAAATTTTAGCAAAGCAAATTAAACAACATATAAAAAGAATCACCATGATCAGTGGGATTTATATCAGGATGCAGGTATTTTTCAGCATATGCAATCAATAAATGTGATGCACTGTATCAATAAAAAGGACAAAAACCACATGATCCTCTCAATAGATGCAGAAAAAGCATTTGACAAGATTCAACAACCTTTTATATTAAAACACTCCAAATATAGGTATAGAAGGTACTTTCTTCAACATAATTAAGACTATATATAACAAGCTCACAGCCCACATTGTACTCAACAGAAAATATTTCTTCAAAGGTCAGTGAGAAGAAAAGGATGTCCACTCTCACCATCACTACTCAGTATAGTGCTGGAAATCCTGGCCAATGAAATTAGACAAGAAAAAGTTGTTAAATATAATCTGAGTAGGAAAGGAAGAAGTGAAGCGATAATTTTTTGCAGATGATGTAATATACATAAAGAACCCCAAAGAATCAAGAAAATGCTATTAGAAATAATAAACATAGTAAAGTGGCAGTCTACAAAATTAATATTAAAAATCCGCTGCATTTCTGTATGCCAACAATGAAAATATAGAAAGAGAACTGAAGCAAAAAATACAATTGCATAAAAATGAAATACCTTGGAATAAACTTAACCAAAGAAGTGAAGGACGTATACTGTGAATACTATAGGACATTGCTAAAAGAAACAGAAGATGACACAAAGAAATGGAATGATATTCCATGCTAATGAATTGAAAGAATCAACATAATCAAAATGACCATACTGTCCAAGGCAATATACAGATTCAGTGCTATTGCCATCAAAATTCCAAAGACATTCTTCAGAGACATAAAATACAAAATAATGAAATTTATTTGGAATAACAACCAACCCAGGATAGCAAAAACAATCCTCAAGAAAAATATGAGCAAAGGATGAGTCTTGCTCCCTGACTTCAAACCCTTCTACAAAGTAATAATAATTAAAGCAATTTGGTACAGGTATGAAAATAGAAAGACAGTTCATCAAACAGAATTGAAGGTCCAGAAATAAATCCTCATATATATATATGTATATATATATATGTATATATACTCATATATATACACATATGCATATCCATATATATATATATATACAGACATCTCATTTTTGCCAAAGGAGACAAAAACTTAAAATGAGGAGCAGACAGCCTCTTCAATGCTTTAATGAATGGTGCTGGGAGAACCAGGCACATGCAAAAGGTTAAAACAAGGTCATTACCTAACACCCTACACAAAAAATAACTCAAAATGGATTAAAGACCTAGGCATAAGACCAGAAACCTTCAAACACATAAAGGAGAATGGAGATTAAATATTATTAGACATAGACCTAATAATTATCTTTGGCAACTCAACTCTCATTGAAAGGCAAATGAAATAAAAATAAACAAGCAGGATTACATAAAATAAAAAGTTTCTACTCAGCAAAAGAAACCCATATACAAACAAAAAGGCACTCAACTTAATGGGAATCCATATTTGCCTCTCACACCTTGTATAAGTGGTTAATATCTAAAATATACAAAAAACTCAAAATTGAGTGGCAAAAATACAAGCAGTCTAATCAAAAATGGGCTCACGACCTTAATAGACACCTCTTCAAGGAAATATGCAAATGTCAAACAGGTGCATGAAAAGATGCTCTATTTCTCTTGTCATCTGGGTAATGCAAATTTAAACAATGTTGAGATATTACTTTATGCCAGTAAGAATGACTATTATCAAAAAATGGAAATAGTAAGTGCTGGAGAGGATGTGGAGAAAAGGGAACTCTAATTCAGTGTGAGTGGGAATGTAAGGTGGTACAACCAATCTGGAAAGCAGTGTGGAGTTTCCTCAAATAATTGAGAATGGAAATTCCATATGATCCATTTATTCCCCCACTGGGCATTTACCCTAAAGACACAAAAGCACTTATCTGAAGAGATATATTCACCACCCCCCCTTGTTCATTGCAGCACAATTCACAATAGCTAAGATCTGGAAACTACCTAACATAGGAAACCTGCTCATCATCCTGGTTGTCAGCTTTGACTCCCACCTCCATGCTCCATGTACTTATTACTCTCAATTCTGTCATTGGCTGACATTGGATTTACCTCAACCACAGTCCTCAACATGATTTTATACTTTAAAACTCATAGCAGAATAATTTCTTATTAAGGATGCCTGATTCAGTTGTCTGTTTCATTTGTTTGGTTGTGTGGACAGTGTACTAATCACTTTGCTGGCTTATGACAGGTGTCTAGGTATTTGTCGCCCCTGAACTACACAGTCATCATGAACTCCTGCATGTGTAGCCTGCTAGTGTCTTTGTTCATCAGCCTTTTGGACTCCTAGCTACACTGCTTGATAATACTACCACTTAAATTTTGCACACATGTAGAAATTCCTGCTTCCATCTGTGACCCTCTAGAACTCCTCAAACTTGCCTGTGGTGGTACTTTCCCCAATGATGTATGCAATTATTTTCTGGTTGCCATCTTTGGTAGTATTCCTGTCTCAGGGATTCTTTGCTCTTATGAACAAAATTTTTCCTCAATTTTGGGAACCCCATCAGCAATTGGGAAATATAAAGTATTCTCCACCTGTAGCTCTCACATGTTAGGTGTTTGCTTATTTTATGGAACAACAGTTGGTGTGCAACTCAATTCATTTCTCTCACATTCCCCTACAAGGGGTGCTGTGCCTTCAGTTGTTTACCCTGTCGTTGTCCCCATGTTGAACCCCTTCATCTACAGCCTGAGGAACAGGGACATCAAGAGAACCTTGCAGAAGCTCTTTCAGAGACCAGCATAATCTCAATACTTGGATTAACTCTTTTTAGAGAGCATTAAAAACTCACAACAGTAGACATCTAGCATTGGCAAACAATACATAAATTTTTGAGGTTGTTGCTTTTAAACAGCTTGATTTATGTGTTAGAAAATTGCAAATGTTGAAACATTTTAACGTAATTGCTGGATTGTTCTGGAATCTTACATATGTTCATAAAACTGTATAGTTCATCTTTTTCCTGCTCAGGTCTACTATATTCATCACCTATTATCAAGAAATAGAATTGAAATTCACAGTTCTTTAAATATGCACTTATTTCTCAAATATGTTCATGGTCCATCTATTTTCCAAAACTGTCTTCAATCAAATCTAATGATACATATACTAATGGCAATGTGTATCCCTTGCTCTCATCATAAAAGAGTCCAATGAACTATAAGTACAATCATGCCTAAGATCCACCATCAGTGATTTATCTTAAAGTGGATTTACAAATAAAGTGACTTTTAAAAGAGGCATGGGTGTTCTAATGACTATTGCAGAATAAGAAGAAATGTGAAGAATATTGGTGGACGCTATTGATTTGGTTGTATGTTTCATTAAACAACTAAGTATCTTTGTGTCCTTTCCCATTCATGATTGGATCACTAGGATCTCAAAGAGATCACAGTTTATAATGGAGAAGATATTAAAAAGTCTGCATTATCCCTTAAAATGTCATTATAATTTTCTCAAAATTCCTGATAATATTTTTTCACTTCTTTTATCCATCCAAACTCTACAGATGGTGACATGTACGAATTATTAATGTATTTTGCTCCAAATTTAACTAAATCAATATTGTGTTGTACTTTTATTGGGATAAGAATCATCAGTTTTCTATTTGTTTTCTTTTTGGTTTCTTCCAGTTAATGATTAGTAATGTTAGGATGTTCTAATGTTCAAACTTAATTTTTGATGTAATCATTACTTGCTAAATCTATGACACTGTTAACAGATTTTTTCTTTTGTGTTTTTCACTCTTCTATAACTATTTCATTTATATTATATATTGATTAAATAATTGTGCAATTTCTTCTTTCTTCAATGAATCCAATGAATTTTATGATAAATTGTAACAATGGGAATGAATGTACGTTGTGGGTTTCTGCAGCTGGAATATGACCAAATATTCTAGGAGAGTAAATATGATTTTAATTTTATGTCATTATCTGCTTATATTAGATTTTAGCTGACAGATTTATTATTATTGTAGTCTGCGTTATAATTATGTCTGTAGATCTGTAGTGTATCTAAATCATTATGAATACATTTAATACTTTATTTCCTTATATATTTATGAAATGCTTTAATACTCAGTGAAAGGAAATGATTGTGTCTTCAACAAAGTGGAACTCTTCTTTGCTAGATACATCCCCACAGGAATCCACATTGTAAACATGTTTTCTACTCTTCTGTCATAATCAATGAATTTTGGGCTCCTTTTGCCTTCTGGGACATATCCAGTTACCTGTGTACATGTCAATATTTCCTTTAGTGGTGCTACAGAATTTCTGGGATCAAAAAGTGTGATTTCTGAAAAGCTGTTTATTTTTCTCTGCTTTATTCCAAATCAGCAAAATCGCTTACTAACTTCACTGTGAAAATTGAAACAAAGTACACTTTAACTTCCTAAAATGATATGATTGGAGGTTGGGGAATAATTTTAAGTTGAAGGAAAAATTGAAATGGTAGTGAACTTATGCTATTGCATACAGATACTCATCAGCTATTGGGTAAACCTTAAAATGATTTGGTTTTGTAATAAAATATCCATTCAATAAAATCAATTATCAAATATATTACTGATGACTCCCAAATAATAAACAAAAATTATAAGATTGTGCTTTGATACAAGTCCTTTGTTACTTCAACCTTGAAAAAAGCCCTAGATAAAGATGAGATGCTGTCAGTATTAGATATGTTGGTGTTTTTCTCTTCAAGTATTTAATAAACACCACAAAATAATGCTCTCAATTTTTTTATCTTTGTTGTTTGATCATCATTACAATTGTGATCAAACTCTAAAGCTACAATGTATTCTGCGCTGAACCTTTCTTCCTCCTGAATAATATTGATGCAGTCCACAAACATTTAAAGTTTATGAATTAAGTATGCTTGGAAAAATATAAAATGATTGTTGGCTAGAGAGTTTTATTCCTAGGATAGACAAATCATACTTCATTATGTCAGTTAAAATCGAGTCCAAACTGAAACAAAACATTAAATGATTAAGATAATGGACATTAAGAGAAACCAGTGAGAAAGTTTTTCTGATTAAAAGAGGAGATATGAGTGCTTTAATATTTATTGTTAGGTCCTTGAAATCACAATTCACTGCACTGCTTGTATCTTTTGAATTGTGTCACCTGGTGTTGCCCTAGTGGAAATATTTGATACTATGAAGTCTATAAATGATTAAAAATAACGTTCAATTAGGAAGAATTTTCTGACCAACTTTATTCATTTTACATAAGATCAGACCAAAGTATAGAAACTGTATTTAGTGTTTACAGTCATTTATCACTCACACTTTATCTTTGCCTTGACTCCATATGTCCTATTTTGTTCCTGTAATAATGTTTAGGTGTGTAATTTTTGATGCATTTCAGAAATTAGAGAATAATTTACCTAGGTTGTTTGTAATTCATTGAAAATATCTGGTTTCTATTCTGCTAAAAGAACATCTTTGAGATGTCTGTGTGTCTACTGTTTTGGAAACAATAATTAATGTGCATTCTTGTCCTCAGGGAGCTCAGCTTGCAGAGAACCTCCCGCTGATTTATAAACATTATAAAACTGTAGTGTAAATGGTGGGAATGTTGTAAATGAATTACTATGCATGAACCTAGTACATCTTCTGATATATATGCCAGGAATTTATTGCTATAAACAATTCTCTTGGAATTACATTGTTAGCATCCACTGTATTGGATTTCAGTAACAGTTTTAACAAATATTTTGACTTCTCTGTTGATTTCTTCTTTGGCCAATTGGTCGTTCTGAAAAGGATGTGTTAATTTGTTGACCTTTATTCAATTTACATATATGTTGATTTTCTAATTTTGTTTCTATATGGTATCTTTTACCATAGTATTAATTTTAGGAAATAATACTTGGTATTATTTTAAAGTTTAATATTTTGTTCATAATTTTTTTAAGAATTATCCTTTGATCTATCTGGAGAATGTTGCATGTGTACTTGAGAAGAATTTGTATTTTTTCCATATACAAAGTTCTGGATATATTTTTACGTCCTTTTGTTCTAAAGTATGGCTGACATCCAATGTTTCCTTGCTGACTACTTTTGGAAGCCTTATGCTTTGTTGAAAGTAATTTTCTGTAATACTTTCATCAAGAATCCTGAGTCAGAAGGACCATGTAATTTGCAAAGGACCATGAGTCATGTACAACTTTCTTTAAAATGGAGAAAAATAGGGCTAAAGTAAATTTGTTAAAATAAATCATCTCAACACAAAATGAACTTAAGAAAAAATAAATTTCTAAGATAATTTCTTATTTAACAGTATAAATTAGAAGATGCTAAGATTAGTTGCTGAATTATGGCAGGGAATGGCTATAGGTTGGTGTTAATGGAAGCATCTTGTGGTAGAGTAAAAGTCATTTTTAATTCTTCTGACTACATGTAATAAGTAAAACTAAGAACCACAGTTATACCATATTAACAGGCAATTTTTTACTTATGTTTCAGTTCTATAGTAAAATTTCACTGAGTGTGTTGCAGTATGATACATTGTAGACTACCTAGACAAAAGATATACTTCCAGAGTTTTGTTGATTAAAGACCATATTCTGATACACAGCAGTCTCCTGGTTGGAAAATTCTGTATGATTCCAAAGACCTTCACTTCTTGGAATCATGTCTTTGTGAAGAATCACCCTTTGACAATGTCCTGGCCCAAACCTAGTGGCTTGATTCTGCCAAACACAGCATGGCCGAAGTGGAGAGATATCACTTCAAAAGTCAAACATAATCATTTTACACTATTATATACCTGTGTGTTTATCTCTGGTCTATTTGTTTAATGAAAGCAACTTTTATGTGTGAGCAAACACAAGAGAGGTCCAAGCAGCAAAGAACTTTATGCTTGCCTCTGAAAAAAATCCACAGAAAACACATCCTTCCAAAAACTACATGAGGTGTTCTTAAAACTCTCCCCATCAAATGTTGAAGGCACTATATACCTATCTGACAACTTGATCTCAGTCATGAGGAGACTCTGGCTTATTTTTAAAAGAGCATCTGTCTGTAAATGTGTGTGAGAGCTAATTATTTTCTTAAGCGCTATCTACCATAAATCAATGAAAGCAAAAATTAAAAAATATCGCTGTAACATAAGTAAAAATCTCTAAACTGAAAACAAAATTTTTGTTAGGAAACAATTTAAACTGAGAAAGTTGAAATGGGTTCAGATTCTTGCTATATAATCCAAGCTTCTCTGTAATTTGAATAATTATCAGTATGTATTCATATATGTGATAGTCTAAAAGTCATAATCAATTAAAATCGACTGAATTTTTGTTACATATTTGACCTTAGAAGCAAAGTGTACAAATTATCTTCTTCCAGGAAGAGAAATGTTTCAGATCCTTCTCAACATACACACTTCTATTATTTTCTTCATTTGCTTATATTAGTAAACACACAGCAATTGGAAAAAATATGGACCAATTGGACGACTAATTGTCAGTTCTGTGCATTGATCATGAAGAGTAATAACTAGTAAGTAACTCCAGCTATTAAGGGTGTCAGTACAGCTAGGCTTTATACTAGTGTCTTCATCTATTTTCATCATTTGAATTAGGGGATTTATAGCTGAATTTGACTTTGTACAAATGCTGAGGACACAGCCCCAGCCCTCATCACTTACCATGCAGGAGAGGGACATTGATCCAAATCCCAAGCATGAGTCCAAAGCAGCTAGTGAGTATACGTGGAGATCGCAAGTAGAGGAGAATCTTTAGAGATACTCGATATCAAGAAAAGTGTGACAACTGAGATAATCAGATGGGAGGACCCCAAAATGTAGTTTCAGCTCAGGCGCCTATGAAGTTATTTTCCTTTTACTATGATTTATTTCAGAATCTTACATTACAAATTCTGTTCTTCTCCATTTTTAGTTTCATAGTCATCCATCACACCTATCTGTCCAATCCCTTCCTTAAATACTTCATAGTGTGATGATGTAGAGGTTATGGTGATGAGGAAGGTAATTATAAAATTACAACACTTTACTGAATTTTTCTTGTGAAACATTTTGAATGATGTGCTATATAGTTTTTTAACTTTCCACTGCATAATCATTACTATGATATAAGTACATATAGAGTTAATGGAATATACTTCTAAAACCACTTGATTGGACTTTGAGGCATGAGTTTTCCTACTTAATCTATAAAGATGGAAGTACATAAAACTAAATGCCATCCTATTAGATAACCTAGTATTGCTCCCTTAATCAAGTGTTTAATAAGAACCACAATAGAATGTTATCACAATAATTTTTGTGATCTTTTCTGCAGGCCCATCTTTTAAATTGTGGTGAATCAGAATCTGGGATGTTTTCTTTGCTGCATTTTTATCTCCTGAATAATATAGATGCAACCCCCACAGACTTTAAAGTTTATAAATAAAGTGTGTTTGGCAAAGTATTGAGTAATTATTGGTGTGATAGTTTTATTTCTAGGATAGTTAAGCCATGTTTCATGAGGTCAAATCTGAGACAGAATATTTAATGAATAATGCAATGAACATATTAAAAGAAAGCAGTGAGAATCAATATGTTTTTTCTAATTGACAGCATTGTGTCTGAATGCTCTAATATTTGTTGTTAGGTGCTTGAAATTCCAGATCACTTTACCTATTATTTCATTCAATTTACATCACGGGATGCTCCAAAGGAAATTTTTGATACTACATAGTTTTAAATAATAATAATTCTTATTTTAGAAAAAAGTTTGTAAATGTAATCATATTACATTAGTACATTAAACATGGAGTATGCAGTCAATTTTCACTCAAAATTTCCCTTTATTTTGCCCAAATATATATATATATATATATATATATATATATATACACCATTTGTTTGTACTGTCTTGTTTGTGTGGGTAATTTTTTTGAATCAAGACAGAAAGTAGAGAAAGGTTGAACTTGGTTGTTTGTAATTCACTGAAAATATCATGGTTGTTGTTCTGCTAATTTTGCAATTTTGAACAGTCTAAATATTTGCTGTTGTTGATACAGTAGTTAATGGATAGTCTTGTACTTGGAGAACTCACATTGCAGAGAATCCCCTGTTGAGTTATAACTGCTATGAAATTATAGTTTAAAGAGCAAAATGTTACTGAATTATATTGCTATGAACCTAAAATATATTCATACTTTGTATGATAGTTATTTATTGCTATAAACAGCTCTCTTAGAATTAAATTGGTAATAGGGATTCAAACATGTCATCTATGGGGAGTTGGCACTAAGATTCTGCACAGGAAAAAACAAAGAAACCAGTTTTTCAGAGCCAACACAGAAAATGGGATTTTCCTACTTCAGCATTGGCCAGGACATGGAGAATAGAAGATTAACAGTCAGCTCTGCAGGTGGGTGAGAGGTACAGGGATTCAAAGAATACAGGAGTAAAGGAGAACCTCAGAGAGTGTCGTGGTCCAGACATGATGTGCCTACCCCTACCAGAGCCTAGCTGGATCCACGTGGACTGAGCAGATATTCTAAAGAGTGAAAGACAGTCATTGTGAGCTCCAGTACCCACCTGGGGTTTGAGATAATAGGATTCCACTGCCGAGTCCCCCTTCACTTGGAGCAGACTGCAAGGGCAGCCCTGCTGATCTCTAACAGTGCAAACTCAGAGCAGGGAGCTGCAAGCCTGAGTCAAACTGAATAACACTGCTGGCAACTCTTGGCTAACAAAGGGGAACTGCAGAAATGGGAGCATGGCAACAGTAAAAGCATGCAGTCTTTATTTTCACGTGCCAGTACTTTGAAGCGGCAGCGATCCCATTGCTGCCTCACTCTTCTCCTGTAGAAAGAGCACAGTCAGTCTCCCAGTGTGAA